>RCUC01154161.1:0-47691 GCA_003697995.1 Taxidea taxus jeffersonii | reverse complement strand
CTTTGCCTCCAGTCATCTCTCACTTGCCTCTTCTGCTCTTTCATGTGTTTCTGCTTGTGTGAACCGCCTTGTCCTCACACTGTCCCCTTTCCCAGAGCGCCCACTCCTCCTGTCCTTCAAGTCGCTGCTTCAGTGCTACTTCTGATCCAGGGAGGGCAGGGGTGCTGGCTGTGCGGGAACCCCCACACTTCTGTGCGCTTTCTGTCTGTCTCACTGAGCCCCGCAGGCGCACGTCTTTATCAACAAGGGGGCTCTAGGAAGCACACCATTCAGTGGGAATTTCCATGACCTTCCCCACACCTGATCTTTCCCGTGTCTCCAAGGCAGCTTAGTCACAGGGTGTGAAGCTCATTCATTCAGCGAGTCATGAGTAACTGGAGGAACAGGAGACCTTACCTCCGTGTCTGTTCCCTAAACTCACTCTCAGCCTCCCACATCTTCAGTCTCTTCTGGGAGCTGGAGGCCAAGCAGGGGATGGAAGGCCTGGCATGAGCTCTCCTGGACGGACCTCAGTCTCCTGAGTAGAGGAGGCAAGGTGAGCTGGTTCATGCAAAAGGCAGTGACCCACCAAGTCTGATTCCTGGGAGCCCAGGGCACTGGAGGTTGAAAGGCACTGCCTGGCCCCGTTTCTCCCTAGCCTGGTCTCCCATCCCTGGGTTCCCCCCCCTTTTTTTTGAAGATATTTTTTTTTAATTTCAGAGAGAGAAAGTGAGAGAGAGCATGAGAGGGGAGAAGGTCAGAGGGAGAAGCAGACTCCCCGTGGAGCCGGGAGCCCGATGCGGGACTTGATCCCGGGACTCCGGGATCATGACCTGAGCTGAAGGCAGTTGCTTAACCAACTGAGCCACCCAGGTGCCCTCCCCCTCTCTTGAAGTAACTATCTTTGACCATCCATTTCCATCTAAAAAGACAGATAAATGTTCTCCTACCTTAATTTTCTTCTCTTTTCCTTCCCAACCCCCAAGCAATAGACAGTGCTCTATCTAGTTCTAACTTCCTTTTCTTTCTTGTTGGAATGCCATCCACTAGCTTGTGTTTTGCTTTTAGCTAAGTACTATAAGGGCAAGTATTAGCTCCTTGACCCTGTAAGTTAAAGATGATACTTTATTACTTGGTTGTTTGGCAGTATTCGTTGGTACTGAAAGTCAATGTATTCTTTCAAAATATATGAAAAAATGTGTTTACTGTATACTTTAATTCAGTCCTGCTTGCTTTCTCTCTGTTCTAATGGGGCTCGTTTTGGGGGAGTTTTGTTCGTAAGCCATTCTAAGTAACTTTCAAGCATGATTCAGAATGGAACTACTAACTACTTCTTCCCTTCCCTTATCATCATATACTCCGTTTCTTCCGAATGCCTAAAACAGCCCTTGCATTTCCATAAAAAGGAAAATCACATGAGAAGCATATGGGTTAAATATAAAATAAGTTTTTAAAAAATTCCAAAAGAACTCAGTGTAGCCTGGATAGTTTGAGTGTATTTGTGTATATTTTTAGTTCTGTTCCTTGGGAGAAAAATCTACATGACAATTGGGTGGTATTATTTGCTATAGTTCTTGTGATTTAATATTCATACGTTATGCATTTTAAACGACATAATAAGCTTTTAGGAAGAAGAGTGTGCATTACCTTGCTTAAAAATGTGAATTCTCTCAGAGATTGAGTTCTTAAAATGAAGCTTGTTTTCTCTGCCCAAGAAAGAGAGGGGCCATGTCAAGCATGGACTTAGCCAAGTGTAGACCTCTTTCTGATTAGGATGGGACACTTCATTTGTCCATTGTTTCTGTTGACTTCAATGCTGTTTTTTTTTTAAATATTTTATTTATTTATTCGATAGACAGAGATCACAAGTAGGCAGAGAGGCAGGCAGAGAGAGAGAGAGGAGGAAGCAGGCTCCCTGCTCAGCGGAGAGCCCGATGCAGGGCTCCATCCCAGGACCCTGAGCTGAAGACAGGGGCTTAACCCACTGAGCCACCCAGGTGCCCCTTCAATACTGTTTTTAACTGTCTCGAGTTACCTGAAAAATTTGCTAGTTAAGTTCCGTTAAGTATTAGTGTAAACCCAACCGACTCACTTTAAATGTTAGAAATTCTTCAAAATTTCTAATTTCATAAGAATCCTAGTGTCATCCTGGCTCTCAAATCCCACTTTTAGGTAGCTTCAAATATAATTCCCAGTCACCTTGTCTTGAGAGACGAGGAGACGCTGCTCACCTGATCCTCTGCCTGTGAGGCCTGCTCCTTATCCCACTGCTCTGCTGCCATTACCTCGATGCCATCGATACCGATTTCCTCTGTTCACTGTGTGAACCCTCCAGTGTGCCACAGAATAAGGGTCTGGGAGAGCTGACTACTCTGGCTGAGTGAGGGGCTGTGGCCAGGCCAGGCCCAGAAGGTTCCATGGGCAGGGATGTGAAGGTCTGTGGGAGTGATGCCTACCTTGGCCTGTGAGTCCCCTGCCTTCCCCCAGCTGTCTCCAGGAGCTACTATTTTCACTATCCCCGGTTCTTTTGTGAGGAAAGCTCTTTCCTTCATATACCTCCAACCCCATCTTTTTTCTCAAGTGGCAGTAAAGTTAAAATCAATGCGGGGGGCAGCCTACCAGGGGAAAGGTGTCAGAAGGGCAGCCGAGGAAGGCAAGGAAAGGGGGAGTGATGGGACTAGAAAAGTCTCAGGCCTTTGTAAGGCATCTTGAATAAGCCTCATCTACACCTTCTTTCCTTTTTCATATTTCCACTTACCAGCTGCCAACAAGGGCTGGCCCCCTCCCCAACCCCAGAACAATCCAGGGCTTCCTTGGCCCTCAGTAGAAAGAGTTACCCCTTTGGGGCAGATATCAACTACAGAAGCCATCCAGCTATGCCCAAAAGGAGGCCCCACAGTGCCTGCACAGTCGTGTAGCTTGCTGACATGGGGACCCACTGACTTGTCCTCTTCAGTCTGCTTGCCTAACCCTATAACACCTTTCTGTCCTAAAAGCTAGAAAGCGCATCATAAGGAATTATTTGCTGTTGAGAAGGGCAGTTCAGGACTGAGGTGTTTCCAGAAGGCTATTACCAACTCATTCTAAACCTTGATCCACACCCATGCCACAGGCAAGTCATCGCTGACTTGTGGGAGGAGAAATGAGACCATGGGCTTTAGTGCAGAACCATATGATGAGGGTTCAAACCAGTGACAGTCATAATGATGAATTAGTTTGGCAAAGAAAACCAAAGTTGCTTGGATTTCTGGAGGAAAATGCCCTCTTGGTCTTCAGGACCTGTTGAGATCCTCCAACAAGACACGCATGGAAAAATAACATTACTGCCCGGCACATTCCTCCCATCTCTTTCCCTGGGAGTTCCACCTGCCAGAAGTAACGGCATCAGCGCGCCTGCTCCTCAGTGTCGGCAGTTCCCCAGCATTTTCAAACCTATCACCTCATTTGACTCCTACAGCATCCTGTGGGCATTCGTTCATTCATTCATTCATTCATTCATTCATTCAACAGGTGTTGTGTGCTGCTCTATGCGGCCGCACCTGCCAGGCTAACGGGGCTTGAAACTTGATCCTCATTTCACAAACAAGCAGGCCGACATCTGGAGAGGTTGTGAGATGGCTTGTCCCAAATCCCACAGCTAGGGCAGGCCGAGCAGGACCAGACCAGACCTTCCAGACCCCTGCTCTCTCCTCCGTCCCTCCCCACTTACCCACCTGCACTTGGACAGCCACTGAAACCTCATCCCTTTAGTCAGCAGTGAGCACCTTCTGCTCTTCAGAGACCGCAACACCAGGATGACATTGACCTTATTAGATGACTGGCGCGTGAGTCTGGATTAGGACAAGCCATGAAAAAAGAAGGCTCTTTGACAGTTTCCCTCCCCTAGGCAGCGGCAGAGGGGGGAGAGGGGGAGAAAGAAGTCAGCCTGGAGTGCCCCCTCGCAAAGTAGCCAGGAGCTGCTGATTGCAATGCAGCCAACCAGGCGTGGGGGGAGCACTCAGTAAATTCTGGATTGGGGGCACTCCCACCTGATGAATACCCAGGCCCTTCTGCTCCTACTTGGTGAATGGCTGTGCTTACTAAATCCATGGGTGTTCCCTGCCCCGGGACTCTGAGCTGATCCTATTGAAACTGGTGAGCTGATAAAAACAAGTGAGTTTGAAAAGCATGAGAACTGTTTCTGTGAAAACCGTCCAGTGCTTCTGGACTATTCAAAGAGCGAATCCAAAATCTGTTTGCTGTTGAAGCTGAGGTGGGTGAGACTACTGTGAACGTTGAGGGAAGACAACTCTAGAAGGATTCTGCACTCAGGCTGCTTGGCAGGTGGCTTGGTTCTCATTCCACTCTAAAGAAACCAAAACTCGAGGCTATAGGCAAAGCATCAGAGGTAGCACTGATACCATCCTAGACTTTTTCTCAAAGGGACGAGCCTCAGTGCCACACCAGAAAGTCAGTGTCAAATGATTCCACAGCAAATGACAAGTGGCTTGAGCATCAGGGAACTATATCAAAGGATTTACGCTTCAGTGGCCCTGGTAGATAGGCTCTGCGACTCAGTGTCTTCCCAAACCTTGAGTTCTGTGTTGGTACAGAAAGTCAGATTCACAAACACTTCTGCAATACTGAAAGATCTCCAACTTAGAAGAGGTTACCCCCAAAATGAGTCACACTAAATTAAAGCTTCGATGTGGGGGAAGACCCCAGAGCAACAGTCCTAAGAGCTGCCGGCCACTCAGTACCTGCTACATCATTTCCAGAGCCCAGTGAAAAATGAGAACACGAGGTGTCCATGTGCAGAAATTAATAAGTCCAAGATGATGACAGCAGAGCATTAAATCAAGCATGGCCTTCTAAGGGTAGGGCACCATTAACCACACAGGTCATGTGCCCCTGAAGACGGCTCTGCTGCCACTACTGTCACTAGCAGATCAGTAGAACTTTTTTTTTAAGATTTTATGTATTTATTTGACAGAGAGAGATCACAAGGAGGCAGAGAGAGAGGAGGAATCAGGCTCCCCGCTGAGTAGAGAGCCCCATGCAGGGCTCAATCCCAGGACCCTGAGATCATGACCTGAGCTGAAGGTGAGGCTTTAACCCACTGAGCCACCCAGGCACCCCCAAAAATAAAATTGCTTTAGAATTTTATACTCTTTCTAGATACCTTTTCTTTACATCCTAATCGTCAGGAATTTAAAGGCCTTGTTCTTGTCCATCCCCGCCATTCTGTCTCTACCCTAGCCCCAAAAGAATATTCTTGATCCAGTCTGAGTCAAAGGATTCTGAAATGTTTAAATATATCTCAGGTGATAAGTTTTGAGTTCCATTTTAGATGGAAAAAAAAAGAATATAGATCCTATGGAATATATCAAAGACATTGTTTGCCATAAGGTAAATTGTCATGGGATGAAATTCTTAATGTGCATAATTAAAGAAGATCTTGATGTGCAAGATGATAAGAAAAAATGGGCTTTGACATGAGCTCAGACAAACTGAAGATTCTGGCCAGGAAGAAGGTCAGCAACAGTGAATTCATGAGGATGATTTGTTGGAAAATAAAATTTTAATTAAAACGAAGGAGAAATCATATGTACCATGACATAAGTAGATAAATCTCCGTGTGAAGAGGATGAAGAAGATGAGAGATTAAATTCAAAGCCATAAGCCAATCACATAGTGGCTAGCCATGCCCTCTGTGTAGCTCTCCATTCTACTGAGACCAACAGAACCAGCAGCCAGTGATGTTATCATAACAGACTAGAGGAACTATATGCAGAAAATCACACTTTTAAACAGCTTTTTAAATTGCTGCTTTTATTTAAAAAAAAAAGCATGGTATGTTTCAATTAGAATAGAAGGTTGATGGTATCTTCATACTGTTAATTTCTCACTCTGATGTCTGTTCACTAACTAGTGATCTCTCCACTGGGAGGACTTCAGTGTCATGGCGCTCACTCCTCCCACAGCTGCCCCAGGAGAGGCCCTGGTATCAGCCCAGGGTCAGTAGTTGCTGAGTTACTTGGAGAAGTCATTTACAAGTCCCATGTCTTGGGCATCTTTTTAAACTTAAAACGCAAAACTTAACATTCACATGGGTTATTTTTAGTAAAGGGCCATATGTGTTGGCTGATGATATTTTTTTTTTACATTAACCTCATGATCTTAACTTCCACTCTCTCTGTCTTTAGTGTGGAAGGAGAAATTGTAGACATTTTCAAAGCAAATGTGAGTGCAAGATCCTTCTGCAGTTTTCATGTGTTTTCTTTTTTTCAACAGTTCTCTTGTCCGTGTCACCGTACCAGTTCAGCCATTTGTGGATACTGTCTTTTTTGTGTGTTGACTGACTCACTTTTATTTGGGTCCTTGCACTTACTTGAGTTTTTACAGAAATACTTCCCCCCTTTTATCACACTTACATCTTACCACGTTAGAAGCTAGATTGTTAATTAGATTTCCTAATGAGTTCACCTGGTGAAACAGAACTGAGAATTAATTTGGTAACTGGTGGGAGAAAAAAGGCATAGACATACTAGACAGTAGACCCCTAGTGTAGAGTGGATCACATGTTAGGAGCACTTGCTGATATATTCCAAAGGACGTGGAGTGATCCAGCTAGCCGGTGAATGGAAACACTAGCTGGAAATAACTCCCCCCATGTTGCTGGGGGGGGGGGTTATTAGGCAAATAAATCCCCACCACCATCTTGAAATATACCCCATACAACTGCCTGTGACAGAAATAGCATGAGTCATAAATCTTTTCGATTTGTTGCTCGCACTTGAAATCTGTTTTCATTTAAAATCCTTGTAGTACCCTGGGTCACTGGGCCTTCATCTCAGCTCCCCTCAAGGTACCCTGTGGGTGGAAGGAAGTCTCCCCAGTGGGATTTTCCTGTAGACTGTTGGTATTTTAAGTCAGACTATCCAAAACTTGCCTTCCAAATTTGGGGGAAATCTCTTCATGTGGAGTAGTGCTAGAAAGTTAATTTGTATAAATTATTATGAAGCTGGGTCACAGTAGTTGAGAAGAAAAGATGAGGACGTTAACAGTGAGGAGCCATTTTGATGTTCCCCTCTTCTCAGGATGAAAGATTCTGTTTCTGATCCTGAGTGTTGGGACATTTCCGCATCTGCTTGGTTTATAGCATTCACCCCCCCCCCGGGGGACATTTCTAGATACCAGTTTTTAAAATAGAAGAGTAATAAGAGTAGCAACTTCCCTTGTTGAACTTTCTATTTGTTTCCCAAAAGGCTCACCAATTAAAGACTGGTCAAATCTAGTCACCCACAAAGAGGTGATGGTAGAACCTCATAAGGACAAAACACACCTCAGGGTTTAGAAGGAAAGAGTGATTTACAGGATTTCTTTTCTTCCATTTTAGTCTTATGGATCTCTGTTGTTCCAAGAGTTAAAGGTCTTAAGGAAATTGATGTAACCTCTGCTAAATACTGAGCCTGGGTGGACCCGTGGCCCTCCAGGCTGAACTGTTAGGGACTTCCAGGGAAGGTTCAGAGGTGCGACAGTCTGGTCACACGGGAGGCTGGGCTGGTGGGCTCCAGGGTCCTATCAAGCAACAGCCGTCCCTCCAGCTGCGCGTTCGCTCACTGGTGCATCTGAGCTCAGCAGCCAGGCCACTGGCTGTTTGCGGCCTGTGGATGTCCGGCACCTGCTAGAGCCCGACACGCGGTGTGCTCTCCGGCCGCATCGCGAGTCCCGCGTGGCAGGCGACGAAACTGGAGCATGGCCCATAGTCTTGCTTCTCTTTCGCCTCCTCTCTCCCTCCTCCCTCAGCCGCCGTCGGGCCTGGGGAGCTGACACAGGAGGGAACCGCTGGGAGTGTCCCTGCACTCTGAGACGGTGTCGGCGAGGGGAGGCCGCTGCTGGCACAGCCTGTTTCCTTGGGAAACTTCCCTCACAAGACCAAGTTCTCACCAAGAACTGATGACTCACCTTCTGCCTGTTCTCTCTCCTTCTCCGCTTGTAGGAAATGTGACTGGAAACAGTAACTCCACGTTTATTTCCAGCGGGCAGGTGATGAACTTCAAGGGCGACATCATCGTGGTCTACGTCAGCCAGAACTCCCAGGAGGGCCCGGCGGGGCCGGGCAGCGGCGCGGGGGAGCCGGTGGGCCACCCGGTGCAGGAGGAGAGCTCGCCGCGCTGCGACTCGTTCGCCGGCCTCGGGCCGCGCTTTCCCGACCCGTGCGCCGGCCTGGACGCGCGCCCGAGCGGGGGGCTGCAGGAGCGCGGCGCCCCCGGGCCCGACAAGGCCTCGCGGCCGGTGCAGGAGCAAGGGGAGGCCGAGGCCGGCGCGGCAGGGGCACGGCGCTGAGCACCCGGGGACCCGCAGCGGCTCTCGGCGCCCCTCGGAGCCGCCTTGCCTGGGGGCGGGCGCCGACCTCCGGACCTCGGCTGGGCCTCTGCGGGCACCACAGGGCCCGGGTCCTGGCGCCAGGCGCACCTGCGCCTGGGCGGGGGCGGGGGCGGGCCGGGAGTGGGGGCGGGGCCCGCGCACCTGCGCCTGGGCGGGGCCTGAGGCCCGCGCGCACCTGCGCCGGGCTGGGCGCGGCGGGGGGTGGGGTGGGGGGCCCCGGATCTGCTCCCTGACGCCCTCCCTTTCGGTACATCTGCGTCGGATGACCTGACGCTCAGCGCCCACCATACTCTGTAGAATCGGGCACTTTTTAAAAACCTGCATTTGTTACCAGCATTTACTGATACCCACAGTCACGTATCAACTGATGACACAGGTACACGTTGCTCCACTTCTTACCTCCTTTCAGGGTTTTCGGTTTTCCTCCGTCCCCTCCTAGTCCCCATTATCATTTCATCATTAGTTTGTCTCTTTGTGGCATATGTTTTAATGATTGTTCTCTTTGGGTCTGCTTTCCCCTCTCACATTTGTATTTCATTTCCATAACATTTTCTTAATACTCTTCCCCCTTTTGTTTTTACTATGTAAGGGTTTTCTTGAAAATTCTCCTAAGGGTGCTGGTCTTCTTTACATATTTTTTGCACCCCTTCTTGAAAGGTTGCCCGTGTTTTGGTGATGGGTTTTTTGGGGGGAGTGTGGGGCCAGGGAGGTCTGTACTAAGCACTTTTGGTGAAAAGGCCAGGACTGTGAAGCCTAGAGGGAGGCTCATGGAGCAAATGGAAAGGCTTTTCATTTTCGAAGAATTTTCTGTGTTCTCATTTTTTTTAAAGGAAGGAAAAAGGGAAGCCGTACTTTCCCCCTGAATGTTTCTAAGTTTCTGTCAATCTGCAGGCAGAACTAAGTTGTAATGTGTCCTTCTTTCCCTCACCCCCAAATGGCTCATCCCTGAGGTGAATATATTTACTCGTTCCAGCAGAGGCAATCATGTACTTTGGTAACTAACTTTCTAAAATCCAAGTTGGTGCAGCTTGGCATACTTATTCTTGATGTCTCTCTCAAAAATACATGGGAAATGAATAGGACACAGGATAGCCTGAGTACAGGGTGAAATTAGCTGCCAGGAAAGTTCAGGAAAGAGGAATGGGGCACTTGGGTGGCTCAGTCAGTTAAGCACCCCACTCTTGGTTCCCGCTCAGGTCTTGATCTCAGGGTCTCCAACTCTGCTTGAGATTTCCTCTCTCCCTCTGCCCCTCTCCTGCTCTCTCTCTCTCTCTCTCAAATAAATAAATAAATAAAATATTAAAAAAAAAAAAGAAAGAGGGATTAAAGCCAAAATGTTAATTTGCATTTTCTTTTTCTAGGTAAGAACCACATAAGTGTGTTTAGGCAATAGGCCCTATTTTCTTCCTGAATAATTGTGCATCTGTAATTTAGTCTTGTAGAAACGGAAAACATTTCTGCTGTTTTTCAAAGCATCTTGTTTAAAAACAAAATCCTCATATTGTGAATTTAAGAAAACTTATCACAGAGATACTTTTGTCTAAGATCAGCCCTCTTGTGAAGAAACACACAGCATGAGTCAGATTAAAAGGAAGCACCTGACTTCTTCCACCTGTTGTGGTTGGTGAGTATTCTCATTTACCAAAAAAAGTTAAAATACCTAAACATATTAAATTAATTTTGTGGCTGTGGTAGGTTTTAAGAGTGCTGATGGTGGTCAGTGTCCAGACTTAAATGGCCACAGGTCCCTGGCTGAAGGTCACTGATTTCTCCCTAGTGGCAGATCTCTTGGAAACGCTGGAATAAGAGCAATTATGATTTTTTTTTGAGAGAGAGAGAAAGTGAGAATGATTGGGGGGGGGGGGACAGAGGGAGAGGGAAAGAGAATCTCAAGCAGGCTCCATGCCCACCGCAGAGCCCAATGTGAGGCTCAGCCTCACCACCCTGAGATCATGACCTGAGCTGAAATCAAGAGTCAGATGCTTAACCGACTGAGTTGCCCAGGTGCCCCTCAATTATAATTTCTAATGGAGAAGCAAAGAGTGACTCTGTAATTTATGGGACTCCTTAGCTTACATAAAAACCTGCAGGAAATAACTGCATTGCCGGGATAATTAGTTTATGGGAATCTACTGTTTGTTCTGCCCATTTCGTTAACGTCCTTCCAAAGAGACATGTCATAAAAATGGAAGAAACCATTATACCTTTTGATATGGAGTGTGTTTAACAGACAAAATATGGTTCCCAGAGTAGAATGCTAAGCTAAAGACTCAAGTTTCTACGGTGACTGTCATCATCTCATGGATCCTATTTTCACGTCTCTGTACTTTCCTATTTCATTTTATAAAAAAGCACTAGTGATCATTTTTGACACTTCCCTTACCCAGAGGTAACAAAAGGATGCTACAGTGAATGTTTAAGTATCTTGAGCTCCTTAAATAAAAGGTGCTAAGTAAACACATTAAGAATCTACCTTCAGAAAAAGGTAGTATTCTTTCCCACCCTTCTCCCTACAGTCGATATTGATCCAAAGACAATTAAATGGTAGAAATGTATGGCAAATAGAAGTCTGTGTCTATGTATTACAGAGACGTATATGACAGATGTAAATGGAATAAAATGAAGACAATAATGAAAAATTGTTTGGGGAATTGTGATAAAGAGATTATTAAACTCAGAGTTCACCATAAAAAATTTGTTTTCATGGTTGCTTGAACAGGGCTCTTTGCAAAATAATTGATGCAACTTATTTCTGATCTCTTTGGTCTGCTGTGGTGTCAGATGTTGGTTATATTATTTCTTTTCGGTGGAACCCTCAGCAACAGAGTTGGGACAGAAAATGCTTTTCTTTGACAATATATCTACTGTTGATCTCCTAAGAAAATTCTTTAAAATACAGGTTGGCTGTGCCGTGAAAGAGTGGAAAGGGAAGTGGGGTATGGGGTCTCCTGCCCACATTTACCTCCACTACCCGAAGAAGGCAGAATGCATTTCTCTCTCTACCTGTAAGTGCAAAGAACAATTTGAATGTGATGTCCTGGAACCTTCCTGTGGTAGGAGGAAGGGGTTTCTGCTATGTACCAAGCACCCCAAGACATAGTAGCTTAAAGCAACCACCATTTATTCTGTGGGTTGGTCCCACTTGGCTGGTTCTTCGGGCCTGGGTGAGCCTGGTAAGGCTTGCTTACCCATGTGCTGGGTGGCTAGCTGGCTGGCTGGCTGGGGTTAGCAGGGGCCAGACTGAGCTCTCCCCATGCGCTCCCTCAGCCTCCCAGCAAGCTAGTCTGGCCTTGCTCTCTGGTGGTGGCAGCTCTCTGAGAGAGCAAGCATCCCAGGCTTTTTGAGGCCAGTGCTCGAACTGGTATGCTGTGACTTCTGCCACACTCTGTTGGCCAGAGCAGGACACAGGAGCAGCTCAGGTTCAGGAGTTGGGGGAGACAGAGCCCCAGCTCTTAGCGGGAAGAGGAGCAGCATGAGAGAGGGAGAGGGATGGATGCAAGGAGGGGAAGAATGATTCCCTTTTACCATCTGTCTACCACTGAAGTGTTGTTCAGAATAAAATGGTGCGGAGTGAAATGCTCCCAGCGCACATCTGGGAGCAAGAGAGGGATGTTCCCAGCCCCTGAGGAGTGCTTCCGTCTCCAGTGATCACATTCCAACAGAGAGACCCCCCACGTCCATATTTAAGGACTGAAATTCCTTCCAAAGCCAAATATCCATGGTTGGGGTCCTGTGTCGACTGTACTACTGCATTCCAGTGGCACAGGTCATTGAAGAGTGACGATTGCAAAGTCAAGAAGAATGTAGAGGGTAGAGGAACCTGGTATAGAAACAGATAAAAGATGTCCGGCTCACCCTTTATGCTGACTCAACAAACCGTGGTGAGGTACTGGGCAAAAGAGCGAGCTTGAGCGAGGGTTCTGTCGCTGGTGGAAGAGCTGTCATTTTGAAACATTGGCTCTTTGACAGTCTCAGGATACATGCCTCCCCTTGGTCATCTGCTCTGGGGAGCTGAGGGGTGCTCTGGGCACCAGTTGCATAACCCCCCTTGAGGGAAGGGAATAAGCATTCAGAGGCCTAAACATTCAGTTGGTGAGGCATTGTTTTTACTTATGCTTGGCCCTGAGCATCCCTGAGAAAGGAGGTGAAGCCAGCTGGAGAGTCCCAAGGCATCTTGGGGACCTCCTAGGGAGCTAGGGAAGACCTTGGGTGTTGCTGTGCCCCAGGGCACCAGAGGAGCTGCTGAGAACAGTGATTATCAGGAATCTTGCCACAGTGTGACCCTCACCCCCATCCCTACCCCCAACCGAGGCCAAGGAGGGGGGCTGTACTGGCTGGTGAACAGACTGCCTTGCGAGGACTAGAGCCTTGCCAAAAAGAGGTGGGGCCCTAAAACTGGGCAGTGGTGGGGCCAGCAGCGGGCACAGCATGTCAGGTGGAATCACTGAAGCCAAGGCCAGAGGTGCCGGGGGCCACAGATGCTGGAGACCCTGGCCCGACACCCCCATGGCTGGCCCCACTAAGGAACTGCCTCCCTTGGGAAAATAACCCATCGTTTCCCAAGGTTTGAGCAAGGAGAGCACAGAATACATTTCTGAGTGGGGAGGGACACCTAAGCGACCTCTGACTGTGACCCTCGATGATACCCTTCAGCCTGGCTTCTCATGCTCTTGTGAGCCTGACTCTGTCTGTCCGCCTCGTTCCTGGATAGTTTCCTTGATCCCAGGGCGAAGTTGAAACTCCTGCTTAGTTTGCATCTCTTTCCTCCATTCCCCTTAGTAAAACTGACAGGCAAGAACACTTGCACCGAAAAATCTTCACTTAAGATTTTCACTAATAAGATTACCAGTAGCATACAAAGTTAAAACGACAAATTCCAGGACGTTTCTGGTAACTGCATTCTACCGTGAGGCACTGGAGGCATCTCCCGCACCCCCGTGTGGTGGAAACAAATTGAAGAGTCGCAGGCAGACCCGGAGTCAGGACTCAGCCCCCGCGCGAACTGCCTTCCCTCCTGCAGCTGCCCTCCTTAGCTGTTTCCCACGAATGTAAATTGAAGATAACCATATTAGTTTACAGGGCTAGGGCAAAGATGAGATGGGATGACGGACAGCCACGCGCCAGCAGAGCTCCTGGAAGATGCTAGTGGTAGAGACCCAGCTGTGATACAGCACCCTCCCTGGTCTCTTACAGCTGTCCATTCCTGGACACAGCGGTGGCCTCAGGCATCTCGTCCACTTGCTGTGTCAGGCCACATAACCATCACTCTGCCCTCCACCTCGGATACCTTCCCGCTCTTTGAAACAAGACCCAAAGAGTGTGCCTTTTCCATTGTAATTCCACAAGACTGTGGCAGCTGATCCAAGGTTGTCATCTCCTGACATCACACATGGAGGGAAGGAGGCTTATGCCCAGTAGCCCCCCAGTGTACCACCTTCACTGGCCAGTACAATTAGAATGGGTGCTGGGGGACCTTTCTCTCCCGGCCTCTGACATTGGGGGACGTGGGGGATACTGGGATGTGCAGTTGAAAGGCTGTTTCCTTTTCTCCCAGTTGGGGAACCATAATAAATCGGCCACCAGCTTGGACAACATGGCAGTATAGACCCGAGTCCCTCTGGGAGGGGACTAGAGCCCTCCCCTCTGACCCAGGCCGTTGATTTCTTATGGGCAGGTATAGTCCTGGAAACAGCCTATGTGGACATGAGTCATGAGAAAAACTACATTCTTGTGATGAGACTCTGACAAGTTGTCTTAATTTAGGCAGAGGCAGTAAAACAACTTACCCTAAAATGGAAAAGCAAATTCAACTTACTGGCTTTCATGGTCTATTTCAATGACAAAGAAACAACCACCACCAAAAAAAAAAAAAAAAAAACCCAACAAAAAACAAAACCCAAAAAAACCCCACTATGTATTTAAGGTTCTTAAAGGAGCTTTTTCTGAATATCTACTCTTTCAGTGGAAAAACAAACATATTTTTTCATATCAGGTTTATTGAGTTTGTGATTTATATCCAGTAAGATTCACCCCTTTTTAGAGATACAGTCTTAGTATAAGTTTTGACAAAAATTTATGGTTGTGTAACCACCACAATCAAGACAGAGACTATTTTCAGCCCCCTAAAATTTCCTGTTTCCCTTTGTAATCAATCCTCTTTGTGCTACCCCCACACCCTGGCAACCGCTCTCTGTTCTCTGTCCCTAAAGTGTTGCCTTTTCCGGAATGGCTACTGAATGGAAGCCATTTGAGTTTGGCTTCTTCTAGCATAACGCCCTTGGGCTGCATCCCAGTTGTTGGGGGCATCCGAAGCTGGCTCCTTCTGATCGCTGAGTGGTACTCTGTGGGATGGATGCACCACCGTTTATCTATTCACCAACCTTCAGATTCCTTCCAGTGTGGGGCGATGACAAATAAAGTTGCTCTAAAAACTTGAGTGGACGTGTGTTTTCATTTCTGCTAGGAGTGGGATTGTGGGGTCATATGGTAAATATATACAAGGAATTGCAAAACTGTTTCTGAGTAGCTGGGCGTTCTGCACTCATGTCAGCAATGAATGGGAGTCCCAGTTGCTTCCCTTTCTCATCAGCACTTGGTATCATCCGTTATTTGACTCTTAATTTTAGCCTTTCTGCTAGACGTATAGTGTCTCATTGTGGCTTTAATCTGCTGTCCACATTTGAGCATCTCTTCATATGCTCATTTGGTCATCTTTATCTCTTGTTTGGTGAAGCATGTGTTCAAATCTTTTGCCCATCTATTTTATTTTGTTCTACTCTCTTTTTTAAGTAAGCTCTGTGCCCAGTGTGAGGCTAGAACTCACAATCCTGAGATGGAGTCGCTCCCTCTACCGAGTAAGCCAGCCAGCACCCATTTTGCCCACTTTTTAATTGTGTTGTTTATTATTGAGTTTTGAAAGTTCTTCTGTATTCTGGATACAAGAATATATAGGTATTTAGGGCTTTTAGGGGATTCTGTATTTACTACTGTTTGTGAAAAATAAAGACATTAAAATTTTTTATTTTCTAAAAAAATTAAGTTCAGGAGATGTATACCACTAGTAATATTTATTCAGAGTAAATGTTTCCACAATGCAAACTCTTTTCACAGTGGGACTCCCAGTGTCAGGGCCGTGAGCCACCCCTTGTGCCGTGGACTGTCACATCCTACAAGGCTTTCTAGAGTGAAGCAAGCACACTCCTAGGGAACACATTCACCGGTGGAAACTGCGTTTCATGATAAGCATGCCGACGTAAATGTCTTTTTATTGGTTGAGGAAAGATGGAATGTTTTTCTATTGATATTTTCTGATTCATTATTTTTATATTCACAATACTATAATAATGAGTGACTGAATAAGAAGAAAAAAAATAAAGACAAACTCCTATCTTCTCTGTGTGGAAACGGAGAGAGCAGGCGGCTTTGAGAAAGGTTGACAGTCACCTGAATGTAGGGCTAGACAGTGTCTGGAAGGTAAAGGGAGCTGTCGTCCCCTACAAAAATGGGCTTGGGGGGCGCCTGGGTGGCTCAGTGGGTTGAAGCCTCTGCCTTCGGCTCAAGTCATGATCCCAGGGTTCTGGGATCGAGCCCCGCATCGGACTCTCTGCTCAGCCCGAAGCCTGCTTCCTCCTCTCTCTCTGCCTGCCTCTCTGCCTGTTTGTGATCTCTCTGTCAAATAAATAAATACAATCTTTAAAAAAAAAAATGGGCTTGGTCTGCAGAGCTAGTGCTGGAGCTCAGGGAAGTCCAGCAGCCTCCTGAGAGGGTCAGCACCAGCAAGCTTCTTAAAGGATCAGGAGCGGCTTAGTGAGGTCCCCCAGCAGGAAGGACACCAAGGGCTCCCAAGGGGCTCGTGTGCTGGTGGTGAAGGTTTGGGCCAGACAGGTGGAGGCTCCTAAGGCCCAGCCACCTCTGACTCAGCTCTGGAGACAAAGGCTGTGCATGAGCAAGGTAAATGTGATTTTAACTCTGGGGCCTCCCCTCCCTTAGCAGTCCACGGCATCTGTATGAGTGGGATAGTGCTGGACAGTGACCAGGGGCTGTGACAGCGCACTGCTGAGCTCACTAGCCTTTCTCAGCCTCTTGGGGGGTGGAATTTGGAAGGAAAATCTGTTCCCTTTGGACCAATAAAAAAACGAGGACAGTCTAGATGGGGAGAGGCCATGACAAGAGCTAGGGGTCACTGATGGGGAGAAAGTGTCAACCAGGGAGTCTCTCTGGCTGCCCTTTCCCATCCTCTCCCACTATTCCTCTCTAACTTCCCTGACCTCCTTTCTGTAGTTCCTCATTCTATGTCTCTTTCTTTCTCCTTTCCTCTTGCGCAAGCCATTCTCAACTCTGCACCTTGGGCCCCAGGAACTTGGTGCCCCTCCCCCTTTCCATCCTCCCATTTGGGTCCCACATTTCTTTTTTTTTTTTTTTAAGGGTTTTATTTATTTATTTGACAGGCAGAGATCACAAGTAGGCAGAGAGGCAGGCAGAGAGAGAGGAGGAAGCAGGCTCCCTGCTGAGCAGAGAGCCTGATGCGGGGCTCGATCCCAGGACCCTGAGATCACGACCTGAGCCGAAGGCAGAGGCTTAACCCACTGAGCCACCCAGGTGCCCTGGGTCCCACATTTCTTATTGTTCCCTCAATGACCCTCCCTGCCTCAACACTTGTCTCCAGAACACTTAGAGCTGTCCCTGCCTCTTCTCCTCCTTTCTTCTGTCAGTCTTCCTTCTTGTCCCTTCCTCTTTATCTTCCATTTCCCTTCCCCCATCCCAGGGGCCCCCAGCTGCAGAGGGTGCTGTGGTGAGATTTTCTTGCTAGAGTTCAACCTTCTACCAATGGCTCTTTTAGAACTTGGCCTTTTCCTAGAAATTACCCCATTTGTTCCTCTTGTGCCAGTGGGCATACCACTTCACTGCATGGTGAAGTACAGACCCCACCCTCCCTGAAAAGGACCCCCTCAGACAGGAAGGGTAGGGTTTGGACTCCACCTCACCATTTCAGCCACTGGCGGTGTGTATGGACCCATAGTACTGTCTTTAAATGGTCTTTTAGGAAAATAAATAAATAAATGGTCTTTTAGGGGCATCTGGGTGGCTCAGTCTGTTAGGTGCCCAACAGCTGATCTCCACTCAGGTCATGGCCTCAGGGTCATGGGATTGAGCGCAGAGTCCCCTCCACATTCAGCAGGGAATCTGCTTGAGGTCTCTCTCCCTCCGCCCCTCCCCAATTCTCCTGCACATGTTCTCTCTTTCTTAAATTAAAAAATTGTTTTTTTAAAGTTTTACTCCATGATAGTTGAAACCAACACCCATTTCTGACTGGGTCAGTGGCTTGTGTGAAGGTGTCAGGGGCTAGGAACCCACTCTGGAGAAGTCAGGTCAAGTCAGGGAGGGATCTTAAGACACCAGGGAAAAGTGAAGCCCCAGATGATGGAAGGGAGGGACTGAGGTAGCTCCAGACACTGCCGCTCTGTTCTTCTCCCTCCCGTACCTCCCAGTCTCTCCTCATGACTTGCTATGTGCAGTGTGTATAATGGCTTCTCTCTTCCCCAGTCTTCAGCTCCCAGATCCTTGCGTTCTCGGCGTCCATTACTGGCCATATATATGCGTGCGTGCATGTGTGCAATATAAGAGCTTTGTGTGTGCACATGTACAGTATATAAACTCTCCGGTTTATATATGTGACAGGTCCAAATTCCACGACATAGACTCTGGTCAGCGCAATGTAACTACGGAACCAGAGTATAATTCATAGGTTATATGGGTCAGTCCAATCAGCTGTGGCCAGGGAGGGCCACTAACATAAGAGGAGGCCACCTGGGGTGGTCAGGTGTGCGGCAGGAATGTGTCCAGAAGAGGATGGAGGAGGCTGGACCATGTGTGCACCCTGACCCAGGGGTCAGGCTGTTTGGGTCCAATGGCAAACACAAACACGGTGAGGATAAGATCACTGTAGGAATTTTTTCTCTTCCAATTTCTGCTATTGTTAATGACTCAAGAAAAGATATATTTTTCTAGTTGGAAGTCTTGACGATTCAAGGGTCTGCTCTGGAGAGGCTGGGGGGCAAATGGAGCTATTTAGATAAGGATTCTTTGTGTGTCTTCCTTCCTTTTTAAAACAGGCATTTTTATTATCCCAGAGCTGGCTATGGTTCAGAAAGCAAAGGAAGGATAGAGCAATAATCCCTGATGATATACAAAACGGCCATAAAATAGAAGGAAATCCTGCCATTTGTACAACATAGACCTTGAGGGCGTTATGCTAAGTCAACCAAGTCAGAGAAAGACCAGTATTGTATGATCTCACTTATATGCAGAATCTAAAAAAGTAAGACTCATAGAAGCAGGGACTAGAATGGTGGTTGCGGGAGTTTGGGGGGTGGGGGGAATGGGGAGATGTGGGTCAAAGGGTACAAACTCTCAGTTACAAGGTGAATGACTCCTGGGGGTTTAACATACAGCTTGGTGACCACAGGTAAAAATACCACATGAAGGATTTGAGAGCGGCTAAGACAATAGCTCTTGAATGTTCTCTCCACACTCACACAGACCAAGTAGTAATTTGTGAGGGGGCAGAAGTACTAATGAGCCTTACTGTAATAACTTCACGATATACATATACACGTATCAGATCAGCATGCTGTACGCCTTAAGCACACACGGTGTTGTATGACAATTCTATCCCAATAAATCTGGGGGAAAAATAATTCCTGTCAAAAAGAAACAAACCTTAGGCCCCACAGGAGTTCCAAGGTCAGAGCCATTAGCACAGCCAGGGGCCCAGGACTCTGACCAGGATCCTTGCCAGATGCTAAACTGTCATTTAATGCGAGCCTGGGGCCTCTCCACACTGACTGGAGCCTCTGCTCTTGACCTTAAATTCTCATTGTAAATACATCCACTTGTGGCTGCCGGAGGGGAAGGAGCAACAGCAGCAATCACTGGCAATTCTGTCAGGAGAAGAAGAGAGTGTGAGGGAAGACGAAGCCTCCCTTCACGTCAGTTGGGCAAATAGCCACCATTTGCTGAAGCGATGAGCTGAGTACCGTACATACGTTATATCATATGTCGTAGTGTTATGTCATTTAATCACTATAGCGGTCTGTGAGGTGACTCTCATCTCTGTTACACAACAGGATAAGATAAGGATCAGAGAGGCTAATCATCTCCACAGGAGATGCTGGCACCTAAGCCCCAAAGCGTGAGTTCCCGCCCGCTTTTGTAATGATCCTGTGGCCAGTTGGTCACGATTATCTATGTTTTGCTTCCTCTGAAGTGTCCTGTTTTCAGCTGTAGGGAAATGATGTGCATGGAGCTGAGCCAGTGCGGGTGAAGGAAGCCAGTATTGAAAATATCTTTAAAATAGCTTTTCATAATAATCAGACTTAGTTTCTCAGATTCAACTCTGAGTCCTAAAACGTGGCATTAGATACCTTATATCCTAAGCATACAGTCTGTGGGCCCTATGCCCCCAAAGAGATCCCATTGTTTGAGCAGGATGATACTGTTTATCCTCTTTTAGCATCGAGAGCAAGTGTTGATTCATGGGCAGCATCAGAAGGATGAGCAACCCCCCCCCCCCCGCCACCCCGAGCAAGCCCCCTGGTGGGCATTTACCCATGACTGCCTCCCACCACGTGTGTGCTTCTGGGCCCTATAGATCTGTGTCAGTGACTGTATATTTATTGCAGTATTTATGATGAATGATGAAACAGCCACCATGACATAGTTAAGAGATCTTTAAAGCCAAGCAAACAAATATAAACCCAGCAATTACTTGACACGTCCACGTCCCAGGGTCCATGGATGGCATGGACGATATGCAGACGACATCCATGGGACAGAGGAGCTTTTCCAAAAGGGATAGGTGGTGGCCACTGTCCTTTAAGAGCACGACAAGTCAGTCGTGGGCCCTGTCAACTGAGTGCATTGCCTTCTTCTCAGACAGAAGAAAGCAGGTACAGTGTACCACCTGGGCTAGATATTTGAAGAGCAAAGGATGTGCCCACCCGGCCCACCCGTGTTTGCATCAGGGGTGTTCATGAAAGCTTATCATGGAACATCAACATGATAACTAGGAAGTCATAAAATGACTGTTTTTTAAATCAGTTTCATGGAGACGGTGTAATTGACATGCAGTAAAATTTACCTTTACTACATCGAAGGTTCTATAAACTCTAACAAATGCATCGAACCACCCACAGTGGAGACACAGACCGTTTGTGTTATTGCCAAAGTTCCCGCTGGTCCTTTGTAGTCAGTCATTTCCTCCCCACCCCTGCCCCTGGCGACCGCTGCTCTGTTCTCCATCCCTACAGCTTTGTCTTTGCCAGGATCCATGGAATCGTATGGTGTGTATCCGTTAGAGTCTGGCCTCTTTTTCTTGGCACAGGGCTTGTTTCTGCATGCGTTCGTAGTCTGTTCCTTTTTACTGCTGAGTAGTACTTACTTTACAGTAGTTTGTGTATCCATTTGCCAAGTGAGTGACATTTGGCTTCTTTCCAGCTTGGGGTAATTATGAATAACTCTGCTGTAAACCTTCACATACAGGTTCTCGTGTGGACACGGTTTCTGGGCTGGACCGTGTGGTGAGCACACTCTTACGGTACACTGGTGTAGGAGAGATCCAGGCTCTGGATCTCTGAGGATCCCCATCCTCACAAGTCCCAGATACTGTCCACAAACTGACTCTAGAGACAGTTAAAAGTAGTTGCTAATGCTTGGCAGGGTTTTGTTTTGTTACCTAAAAGCAAGGATTCTCTCTATGCTTTAGCTCAATCTGAAGAAGTTAATAATAAAGTGTTTTTCCTGGGTAATTGCATCCTTAAATTATGGCTTTTCCCCCATTACCATTTAATTAAAACTTTTACAAACATCCTTGATACCCAAGCGGTAGGTAGGATAGTAATTGATCCTATGCTCAACGGGTATTTTTAAGCATTCAAATGAGGTGGTATTTTCTTTAAAAGGAAGCGTTCGACTTCCTTAACGTTGTTTTGAAAAGATGGTGAAGATTCCTGTGCTCTGGGGAAAACCAGAATTAGAACAATGGCAACCTTGGACTGTTCTCATTTCTCTTGCAGGAAATGGCTTTTTTTTTTTTTTTTAAGTTAGCTGTGTATAGTCTACCTATGGATTATCTACTTCCAGAATTATACACAAGCATTTTAGAACACCGACTTGCTCCTTTAATTCCCCTCACTTCCCAAGCCAACCAATTTTCTCTCTAGTCAATCCAGGCATACTCCAAACATTACATAATGAGCATTAATCCAAATGGAACATAATTAGAGAAATAACTCTGGAATCAAGATAATTACATACACCCACATCAAGACAAATATTAAGACAAATACAGCTTGAAGTAACCACCATCTTGGTAGGGGGGCATCAATTCTGAGGTTTTCCTTCAGCAGCCGGGAAAATTGAGAGCAAAATGGCCATGTGTCCGCTAGAGGGTTGTGGGAAAGACGCAGAAGAGAATGGTCTGAGCAGGTTGGTCCCCCTCCCTGGCCTGTTGTCCCACAGCACAGGGAGGCTTCCGGGAAGATATTCGCTCACCGTTCTGGTAGAATCTCGTTGAACCTTTCAATGACTAGGTAGACAAGGGGCTACCGGTTTAGTCTCACCATGGGTTCTAGAAGTCTTCCAGGTTCTTTGGGTCTGAAGTGCCGTCGCAGGAATGATGAGAAGGCAACGGTCAGTCGAGTTCTGACTCTGTACTACCAAAACCCCAAAGAAGTTACAAGGTTGGCAGTGCCAGCCTTAGGAGCGGCTCTGTGCTCCCAACAACCTTCAGGAGTCCAGCAATAGGAAGTGTTTCCTCAAAGATTAACCCCAAATGAAAGAGAAAGTATGAGGAGAAAGTGGACCTGGGGCTACTATGTGCCAGCGTCCCTTTTGTGAAATTTCAAATTTAATTCTAACCCCCGCCCCATGAAGGAAGTATTATCTCTCATACTTCCGCATAGCTGGGAAATGCAGGGTCTGAGAAGTTGCTTCAGGCCTCACTTGGGACATACACTAAAATCAGAACAATACAGAGAAGACTAGTGTGGCCTCTGGGCAAGGATGACACGCAAATTCGTGAAGAAGTTGCTTCACTGCCTCCTGTTGCTAATTAAGTGGCCAAACTTAAAGTCCTGCCAGATCTGTCCAGCCCCCAAAACCCTGTCCTCCCTTGAGATCCCAAGAAAATATCTGGCATTGGTGGTTCAGTGGTAGAATTCTCGCCTGCCAAGAAAATATCTGATGCCCGCTTAAATTTTCAGAGAAACAACTAAATGTGTGTTTAGCATTTGTAATTCCCAAATATTAAATGGGATGTGGAGATATTAACAATTGTTCCTTGTTTATCTGAAATGCGGATTTTTAAAAAAGATTTTATTTATTTATTTGACAGAGATCACAAGTAGGCAGAGAGGCAGGCAGAGAGAGAGGGGGAGGAAGCAGGCTCCCCGCTGAGCAGAGAGCCCAATGCGGGGTTCGATCTCAGGACCTTGAGATCATGACCTGAGCTGAAGGCAGACGCTTAACCCATTGAGCCACCCAGGTGCCCCTGAAATGCAGATTTAATAGAACATCCTGTATTTTTATTTGCTAAATTTGGCGACCCTGACCCTCACTGATGTTTTCTGGCCACATGATGGAGTTGCCCATATTCTGCAGTTTGCTGCTCCTCATTAGATCATTGCAAAAAGATTTCTTCCCCTCGAGTATTTTGGGGGATGGGGTGAGGAGGAAGGGCACTAGGGGCAGGCTCACCTGAGCACAGTCATGAGTGGGGAAAGTAACAAGCACCTCCTTCTTTCAGGATCACTGAACTGTACTGGGCTAGGTCATTTTCCATAATGTACATGTGTCTGGGTTAGAGATTCCCAAAGTTTGTTTTCGTGGAGGGCTAGCCCCTGAGATATTTTGTGCACAGCTAACTTGGGGAGATGCTACAAATGGTCCCCTCTTGGAAGGTCTTGGGGCACAGTCGGTCCTTGAGAAAGCCTGTCAGGAAGACCGAAGTTGACTTTCCAGAACTGAATGGTTTTCATGCTCCCAGACCACAGCAGGAGCCGCTGCTGGTGGGATGATGGGAAACTCTGTCCTTTCTGATGTTCCCTTGTGAGACGGTTTCTGAGAATCCACAAGCTATATTCTTTTTTTTTTTTTAAGATTTTATTTATTTATTTGTCAGAGAGAGAATGAGAGCGAGAGCAAGCACAGGCAGACAGACAGGCAGGCAGAGGCAGAGGGAGAAGCAGGCTCCCTGCCGAGCAAGGAGCCCGATGTGGGACTCGATCCCTGGACGCTGGGATCATGACCTGAGCCGAAGGCAGCCGCTTAACCAATGGAGCCACCCAGGCATCCCTATATATTCTTTTTTATTTGGGGGCTTCAGAATGGAGCTGGGCCCGCAGAGCTCAGTTGCGAGCGCTGAGCTCACGTAGCTTACGAACCGCCAGAGGTGTCAGCCATGAGGCTTGAGCTATGCGCCATGTACACGTCCCCTCCTGCCACCTTGTCACCTGCTTGCCCTGCTGCTGGGCTCCTCTATGTTAATTTGCCCTGGGCTCAGACACTAGCCTGCTCCTTGATTCCCCTTTCCGGGTGCAGAGGAAACAAATAGCCTTGGAAACAGGTCAACTCCCAGAGCCTCCACGGTGCCCCCTTGCCAGCCATGTGTTGGTAGATGCTTAGCAACGGGCTAGAGGAGTCTGATTCCCAGTGTGTGGGGCTCAGACTCTCAACCCCAATGGTCAAGAGTCACGTGCTCTATCGACTGAGCCAGCCAGGTGCCCCTACATAATTTGATTTCTAATGATGGCTGTGCTTATCAACCAGCTTGCAAAATCCCTGACAATTTTACAATTTTACAGGAGCCCATACAGCTAGCTCCAGCACATCCCTGTGGCTTCAGGGTCACTCGCTCCTTAGCCTCTAACTCCCAGCCACCATCCACTTCTCCCATCCTCACTCCAAGCAAAGGAAGGCACTCAAAACCATTTCTGCCCTACCCAGAATCCAGGCCTAACTGCTTCCCCCAGATACACTTTATAGATTAATGAAGACAGATTTTTATCTTACAATAAAAATGCCTTACCTTGAGCCTTCCTATTTCAGAACAGGATACATGCTTTTCATTTGCATATATAAAAGGGCAATCAGTGTATTTTTCCCAAAAGAATCATCTGCACTCCCAAAGGTGACTTCTAGCCTCTAGTTGGAATTCAGCACAATGGAGAACCACTAAAGGTTTAGAATTTGGGGGTCAGTTTTTTTCTTCAGGATTTCAGAGACTTCTGGACCAAATCTTAGATGGGGCTCTGAGTCTCTTAGACATTCCTGCCTCCAGCTGCTATTGAAGAAAGGCTTTTCCCAGACATATGGCCTATGGAGGGGGGTGTTATGTGGGTTGAATTGTGTTTCCCCCAAATATGTTGGAGTCCTACCAATGGGATACCTATAAACATGACTTTATTTTGAAAGAGGAGGGGCTCCCACCTCCTATCTTCCTACTGTGGACAGCACTGCCCCGAAGAACCTAACAGCCAGGACAGGAGTAAACATATCTCTACATGATTAAGCCCAGGGTGGTTTATCCTGATCCTAACTTGTCCTCGATTCGTAACGCATGCAAACACGAATTCACCTCTACTGGTTTATTAGTAGCCGTGGACAACACTTCTCGCTCCATACTCCCCAGCTAGGGCCTAGGAGTTCTGGAAGTCTCCAGAATTGAAATAGATCACCTTGAAAATTCTTAATTCAGTTGATTTCTGTCTCACAGCCGATGTTATATAAATACTTGATTATTGATAATATCCCCAATTTGCATAAGTGTTGATACTATGTTAAAGGGGATGAGGAGAGAAATGACATAATTACTACAAATTAATTTAACTAATTACTCAGAGCAGAGCACAATCAGGGGTTCCAAGAGATGCATGGAGAGAGGACTAGATGCTGAGCTCTGAGGTTTCAGGGTGCACAGTGAGCCAAGCACTAGGGCGTACGAGGGCCGGGGAGCAGCCAGTGTCCTTTGCTGACCAATTCAGCAGCCAAGGGTATGGGCTGAGACTTTTCTGTTTCCAGGTCCCAGACCTGCCCCTGAACATTTTCTTCGGATCCCTTCATTCACAGCCCCAGCCCTCGTTGTTGGCACAGTCACTCCCCTCCGCAGTCTAGGTGGCCAGGCCCCTTACCCTTAGAGGTCTAGGAGGAGATGGAACTCCTGAGCCGGCCTGAATCAGAGGAGGTGGTTGTTCTCCACTGTGGCAATTGCTAACCCAGGCCACCCACACCTGCCGCCACTGTCGGGGCAGCCCAGGCGTTTGCACGGAGCTCCTCCTTAGGGTTTTGCCCAACCGTTCCTTAGTCATTTTGTTGTTGTTGTTTGACTGCCTCTGACTAAATCCAAGATCCAATCACCTGGGAACAATTCTTCCAGAATTCTGGCCCTAAGTGCCTAAGTCTGGGTTAACTTGCGGACCAGAGGTAAAGGCATGATTTCCAGCCTCTAATGAATCTCTCCGCCCCTGTCTAGCACCTGGCGTCAGCCCCGCCCACATCGCCGCGGGGTGGGCTCACGTGACCCGCACGGGCCGCTATGCGCCTGCGCGTGTGAGCCCAGCAGTAGCTGGACGCACCAGGTACTGGGGCGTCTACCCTGAGGGAGCGGCTCTTGCCCTTGTCTGCGTGCGGAAGAAGTCGTGGGGTCGAGGACAGAGGCTGCTGGCCGGTGGCCCCGGCATTCAAGCGAAGGCTTCTCAGACCCTGCAATCTCCTGAGTAGCCCCACAGAGGACAGGCCAGCCAAGCCCAGAATGGCGAGCAGGTAACGGTGGCCATTTTAAGCCGGTAAGCTTTGAGGTTAGTTGTGACTCAGTGATGGATGATTAAACACTGGCCTTGAGCTGCGGAACGTTTTTCCAAGACATACCTTCCTGAGCACCTCCTGTGTGCCAGACTCGGTGGCAGGGAGCGGGGAGACCGAGATGAACACAGAATAGCTTCCATCGAAGAGCACACGGCTCCGGGACAGAATAGAAGGTATCGTGGTCAGGACACCAAGAAGAGGCGCGTGGCAAAGGTGGCATCGCCTTTCTTTCTTGCATTGAATGAATACTTAATGAGCTTCTGTTGAGTGCAAGGTTCTCTTCAGGGACAGCAGTGAACACAAGAAACAAGACTCCTAGAGCTAGTGGCATTCAAGATAGACAATTCTGGGGGATCCTGGGTGGCTCAGTCAGTTGAGCGTCTGGCTGCGCTCAGGTCCCTATGCCAGAGTTCTGGGATCGAGCCCAGCATTGGGCTCCCTGCAGTGGGGATCCTGGTTCTCCCTCTGCCTCTGCTGTTCCCCCCTGCTTGTGCTCGCTCTCTGTCGAATAAATAAAATCTTAAAAAAAAAAAAAACTTCTAAAAAAAAGAAAAGATAGACCCCTCTGTTCCCATTCTTGTCTTTGTCCTGGGGGTGATACCTGCTCATCTTACCCCAGGGTGTAGGTGGTCTACATGAGGGAGATAGCAGAAGGAATAACATTGCTTCCATAATAAATGCTTTTATGCAAGGCAACCATTTAATATTTGTATCTAAGTAATTTATTTTTTTAAAGGTTTGTTATCTGAGAGAGAGCATGCGAGCAGGGGGAGGGGCAGAGGGAGTTGGAGACAAGCAGACTTCCCACTGAGCAGGGAGCCCAGTTGGGGGCTGGATGCCAGGACCCCGAGGACATGACCTGAGCCGAAATCAAGAGTTGGACACTTAACCGACTGAGCCACTCAGGTGCCCCTGTATCCAAGTACTTTAAGCAAAGAAATAATTTCAGCAAAGAGGTAGTTAATTGAGATGTTGACAACAATGGCATCTGCATACCTTTCCGGGGGTAGATGGCGGTTGTTTGGGGCAGTGGATATCAGTGACTAGTTTTCTTCCCCCCTCCCCCACCACTCTCAACCACCTGTTTATGAGCGGCTTAAGAAGGCAGGAGGAAGCAGGAGTTAGGCGCAGCTTCACGTCTCCTAACAGCAGCTGGTTGGCAGCAGGACAGCTGCCAAAGTCTTCTGGAGAATGGTTCCATCGCAGGTGCTCTAGGTTGCGTTCTCTGGGACACTCACTCTGAGATGGAGACGAGCTCCTGGAAGTTTGTTAGGGAGCATTCTCAGGATCGGCACCTGGGGAAGAGAAAAGAAGGAAGCGGGACTGGGCAGGAAGTGGTGGGCATTAGCCAGCTCCGTGGGGAGCTCAGAAGCTGGCCTGGCTTTTCCGAATTTTCAGGTTGCACCGAGGGGCCAAGGCCTTTATATTCCTAAGTCAACTACTTGCTTGCTCATTGGCTTGCAAGAAAGTGAGGTTCTCTGGGCTTCTCTGGGGCGATTTTTAGCCCATGTAATCCCTGAAGAGGGATGGCAGCTGAGGGCATCTGCTGGCAACACTGCCAGCCTCCGACAAACAAGTCCTTTATCTCTAAACAGGACCTGGGGGGTACATCCCAGTGGCTCCCACAGAGAACGAACAGGATCTGTCCTCAAGATAACAACATCTGATGTCACCGAGCTCGGCCTTCATTCCTCTCCAGGCGCCAGTTCTCCCTAGCATGGTAGGTAATGGCTCTGTCTCCTAGACGGCTCTCCCATCTGGGCCATTTCAGAATAGAGAGGATCGCAGTGATACTCGAGGTGATGAGGATGAAGAGGGGGAGCATGGGGAGATCTGATTTAGCCATCCATTTAAAAAGACTGGCCTTCTCAGAGTGCACATAAGCGATGCTCCGTTATATCTGCTGACCAAGAGACTGATTAGGTGAACACAGTTTTAGTCAGTGTGTTCCGTATGTGGCATACCAGGTTTCAGGCTGAGGTATCTGCACTGGCAGTGTGGGGCTCATTGCTGTGTCCAGTTTGCTGTCAGTCAGATAAGTGGGGTAAGGAACCAGCCTTCCCTTGGCTCGTGGAAGGCACCGTGGTCCTTGATGCCTCCAGGGATTATTGCAATAGAAGCCAGGAGCTAATTTAGTTCAAAAATTCTTCTTCATGAGAGTCATGAAAGGTATTTATCTCTGATCTCCACAAACCATAACTACAGAGCAGTGTCATTCTCTTAAAGATTTTTTTTCATATATTTGAGAGAGAGAGCGAATGAGTGGCAGCAGGGCGGAAGGGGAGGAGCAGAGGGGGAGGGACAAGCGGACTCTGTATTGAGCGCAGAGCCCAATGCAGGCTAGATCCCATGACCCTGAGATTGTGACCAGGAGCCGGATGCTCAGCCGACTCTGCCACCCAGATGCACCAGGGCAGTGTCATTTTATACTAGGTAAAATATGCACTTAGTCCCTTGGCCATGTCCTGGGGCTAGCGTTTGTCTGAATTCATACACCATACACTAAAACGACCCATCAAACACAAAACAAATATAGAAAGGCTTTTCAAACTAGTCACCAGAAAGAATCCGTTAAAATAAGCATCTCTTCATGACAGAAACTAACATGTATAAAAGTAAAAAGATTAATATAGTGAATCCCCCAGGTACCTAGCACCAGCTTCAATAGTTAACAATAGCTTGCAAATCTTATTTTACCTATTTGCATATTTTTTTTCTGGAGTGTTTTAAAGTAAATCCTAAACATCGTGTTATTTCACTGGCATGTAAATATTTCACTATGCCTCTCTCCCCGACAAAGATGTTTATTTTTTTAGATAACCAACATGGCATTATCCTTAACTTAAAATTTTGCGATAATTCCTTGACATCATGAAATATTCAAACATTTTTGCCTTAAAAAGTCCTTGTGGGGTTGGTTTATTCAAGTTGGCATCCAGATAAGATCCATGCATTACATTTGATTTTTATGTCTCTTAAATCCCTTTTATTCTATTCTGTTACACACTTTTTTTTAAAACAATGCCATTGATTTGGCTTGTTTGAAAATGAGTTATTGGTCCTGTAGAATGCTGTACAGTCTGGATTTGGCTGGCTGCTTCCTCAGGGTGTCATTTAACTAGTACCTCCTACTGTTTCTCATGTAAAATAATACTTACATTTTGAGTTATGATTAGATTAGAGTTATGTTTTACGCAAGAATGCTTCCTAGGTGGTGCGATGTCCTACCTACCTACCATGCATCTCGTCATGAGGGACATTACGTGTGACAATCCCACGTTTCCCAAAGCCTGTTTTGTCCTAGATTGGCAGATTCAGCGGCTCTGACCAATCCCTTCATTAGAAAGCGTTTCATCTTGATGATGCCCTTTCTTTCCTGGGCATGCCATCCCTTCCTGCCTACAAAGGCTTCCCTGATATTTGCAGCATCCGCCAGTGAATATAGCCTCGATCCATTTCAAAGTGGCAAAAATGGTGATTATTCAACTCCATTATCATCTCTGAAGCTATTGGCTGGAATTCGTCTATCAAAACCAAACAAAAACCAAAGAACTTCCCTCATCAGTTATCGGGCAGGAACTCATTTCAGTGCTCTGGTTAAGTGTGTGATATTTATTGTTTGATTTATGTTTACCAAGGTATCTCTAAATAAAAACATAGTTTAAACATCCATAACAGCAGAATCTAGGGGACAACCTGGCTGCTGGACTGTGTGCTTGATGCCATTCTGTCCCTCCATGTTCTTTCCAAGGTCAGGTTCTCTCTAGGTGCTTTTAGTCCCATCTCAATGGCAGATCAGCTGGGACCTTGCCCTAGCAGTCCTCTTCTTTTACCATTGTCTTTAAACTCTGTCTCCATTGTTTTTATGCCCTGCCTGAAATATATACAGTAGTTTCCCTTATTTGGGGGGAAAAAAATCCTTCTTTTATGCTGTAATGCCTAACATGTGCTCCTCCTGAGCTGGGCCCACCCATCTTCCCAGCTTGGTTTCTGTTCATCTCTTCTTATATCTCATGGCTTGACCAGACCAAATCCTCCCATTTCCCAAAGGTGGCCTGTGCCTTCCTCCCATCACTTCTTTATTCACACTGTTTCATCTGCCAGAAACGTTCTTCCCAACATTTGTCAAACCTTCCTATCCCCAAAGACTAGGTTCAAATGCCATGTCTTCATGAAACTCCTGATTACCCCACCAGAAGAAAAAGATCAAGACCCTGTTGCCCAAAGAAACGTATACCTCTGTGGGATATAATCTACTAAATTTTAGTTGTTTGTTGTTGTTACTGTTGCTATTTTTTAAATAGGCTCCTGCCCAGCATGGAGCCCAGTGCAGGACTTGGACTTGCAACCCTGAGGTCAGGACGTGAGCTGAGATTAAGAGTCAGATGCTTAACTGACTGAGCCATGCAGGTGCCCCTCTATTAAACTTTTGAAGAGATCCACTAAATGAAAAAGGATGCAGAGAGACACACGCAAAGTTTAGTAAAATGGAAAATCAAGAATAAGGAACAGAGAGATGCAAGCTCACTAACTCTTTGGGTTACCAGAGTTGCTGTGACTGAGCCACAGAGCTGAGCTTCCCAAAACCTTGAGAAAATGAGAGAAATGCCCAAGTTATGTGATTTTTCACTATTGGAAGAAGTCCCTTCGGTTCTGTAGTGTTGTAGGAAAGTTTTCTGGGCCCTAATTTCTGAAACAAACCTTTCCAGATGGGGCTGTAAATGGGTGGTGTTGTGAATGACATTTTACAGCAAGTGCAGAAATACATTTCGTGTGGCCATTGCCTTTTAGCAACATAAGATAAAGGGTAATGCAATCAAAGATAATCTCATGATGAGCTAATCAAATTTAGTTCAAGTATCAAGGCTTCTGGTATTCTAATCTGATCAAAGGAAGTGCAAAATACTTCAAGAAATAAATGGAATGCACAAACTGCATAGGCAATCATCTCTGTTTATCACCTTTCCAATCCAGTGATAAGAGCTGGGCAAAGGATAGTTCAAATTGAACCCATTGGTGAGAATCTACAATGCTTGATCCTATATTGCTCATGAGGGCAGATGCATATAATTTGGAAACCAAGTAAGCAGATGGTACGGTTGATAACCTTCAGTGGAAATTGAGAATTTAATCTGGGTTCTCACTCAGAGGGAAGGTCATTGTGCCTGCAGTTAACTGTAGAGAAGGCTCGGAGTTCCCTAAAAAGACTGTTTTTGATTGGCTCTGGAAATTGAACACAAAGGCCTCTAGAAAGCACTTGAGAGCCTAGACATTTTTCAGCATGGTTTTTAAAAACTTATCCTACAGTAATACTATGACTCAGTAGCTTTCTGACAGAACTACTCTCCATGGGAACGCCCCCATGTAGCTCGATGAGGAAGCTTTCTTCAAGGAATTATTTCATGTCATCCAGATATTCAGCACTGGATTTTGGAGAGTGTCTGACAAACATACTTGCTTGCTCTACTTTATTTAAGAGGCTTGTTATTCTGGAAGATTTCAAACATACATGAAAGTAGAGCTTCAACAATTAACTACATTTTAATTTGCTTGTTTTTAATTATAACACACATGATACTAATTTATAATTAGTAACACACATGATAGAAGAAAAAAATCAAAGGTACTGAAAGATATTATATAAAGTCCCCTCTACCCTCTATCCCAGCATAACCACTGTTAACAATTTCTTGAGTATCCTTCCCGAAATGTTCTATGCATATAGGTATGCACATTTGTCCTTTGTAAAATGTGGTCATACTGCTTTTCTTATATGTGTTTTTCTCTTATATGTACTGTTTTTCACCTTGCTGCTTTTTTTAAGCCCAGTAATATACATTGGAGAGATTGCCACATTTCCAAGTATAAATCCACTTCATTCTTTAATTAATCACAGGAATCACTCTTAAGTACTCCTGACCATATGCCTACAGTTGTTCATCTTTCTTTTTAATTTTTTAAAAATATTTTGTTTATTTATTTGACAGAGAAAGAGCACAAGCAAGGGGAGCAGCAGAGGGAGAGGGAGAAGCAGCCTCCCCACTGAGCAGAAGCCCAATGTGGGTTCAATCCCAGGACCCTGAGATCATGACCTGAGTCAAAGGCAGACACTTAACCCACTGAGCCACCCAGGCGCCCCAGCTGTTCATCTTCCTTTACATATCCTAGTCCTAATTCTTGCACCATCTCTACATATTATTATCCCTTTTTACAGATGGGGAAAGTGAGGGATGGAACACAGAACCTTGTGTTCTTCACTGCCTCACTAGCCTGCCTCTGTGTGGCATGATGTTGTACCGCTGCATGCTAGCCCATCTCAGGGACCAACCATGCTGTCTTTCTAAATGTTTACGTTGTGCCCAACTTTGCTTGCTTTATAAGAAGTGCTCTGTGACTTCTGATTAAGTGTGGAAATCTGAACACTCTCTCCTGAAGCCCCACCAATATGACAGTAAAGATGTATGTGTTCATAACCACACACACACACACACACGGGAAAAACCAACAAGGATAAAGATAACAAGGAAAGAATATGAGGGACTCCTGAGTGGCTCAGTTGGTTAAGTATCTGCCATCGGCTCAGTCATGACCCCAGGGTCCTGGGATCAAGTCCAGCATTGGCTTCTTGCTCAGCGGGGAGCCTGCTTCTCCCTCTACCTGCTGCTCCCCCTGCTTGTGCTCTCTCCCTCTCTGACAAATAAATAAATAAAATATTAAAAAAGGAAAAAGATGAAAGTACCAATATTTTAGAAGCTGAAAAGTAGATGGATGACCAGAGCAAGTTGAAACCTTTGTGGTAGTTGGCGAAGCCAAGAGGTGGGTCTGTTGGTGTTTCAGGATCTCAGGAAGCTCAGGGGTCTAGAGCCTCGGAAAGAAGGAAGGTGTGGCTGAAAATAAGAGAACTGGTACAAGTGTTTGAGATGAATACAACTTTTAAACAGTCATGAAGCAGAATAGGGAAGGATTTCCTAAAGAAGACACAACAGGCACTAACCATAAGGAAAAGACTGATAAATTCAACCGCTGAAAGAACTTCTCTTCATCAAAAGACACCAGAAAGAGAACACAAGTGAAAACCACAGAGCGGGAGAAAATGTTTGGAATATAGGTAACTAACAAAGTATTCAAAATCGGTAAAGGATTTCCAGCAATAAGAAAATAAGAGAAAGTACCAATTTTAAAAATAAGCAAAACATGCCAACAGGCTCTTTGCAAAAGGGAAAGTCCGAATAGTTGATAAACATGTGGAAAGCTATACCTAGTGTCATTTTTCATCAAGAAAATGCAAAGTAAAGCCATAATGTTAAATTCTTACATACCTGGTGGTGGACAAAATGGAGCAATTCTAATGATATCAATTATCCACAAGGAAACAAAGATACAGACTCATCTGACACTGCTGGTGGGAATGAATCAGGGACGGGTTCTTGGAGAACAGTTCAGCATTATATGACTAAGTGTAAGGTGTGTGTCCCCTGTGACTTAGACCTTCTACCACCAGATCTAGGACCTCCATTCTGACACGAGTTCTGACCTGTGGGGGGTTTCCCCCCACACCAGCAGATCTCCCACACCAGATCCCACAGGTTCAAGGCTCATTCCCACAAGACTGCCTGCCTCTGTTCTGATACCAACCACGAGTCCAGTTGTCACCTGTTCTTCTGAACAATGGGCTGTACATCTGAGGTTTCCATGACCCCCTCTTTGGCGTCATTAATTCTCTAGAGGAGCTCACAGAACTCAGGAAAACATTTTACTCACTAGATTACCAGTTTATTATGAAAGGATATAACTCAGGAACAGCCAGATGGAGGAAATTCACACAGTAAGGACAGGGAAGGGGAGCAGAGCTTCCATGCCCTCTGTAGGAAGCTCTCAGAACCCTCTTCTTTTGGGTTTTTATGGAGGCCTCATTATATAGGCATGATTGATGAAATCCTTGGTCATTGGTGATTGAATCAATCTCCCAGAGGTGGGAAGGAGGGAAGCGTGGACCTGAAAGTTCTAACCCATTGGCACTCCATGGATTCCCTTGGCAACAAGCCCCCATACTTAGGTGACCTAGGGACTTCCTAAGGCATCTCATTAACATCACAAAAGACACCCTTATTGCTCTCACCATTTATGAGATCCCTAAATTTTTTTTAGGGTTTTATGAGCTCTCTGCCCACAAAAGGATGAAGACCAAACCTATATTTCTTATTATAAATCACAATATCACAACACCTTAGAGAGACATGTGCAGACATGCACATGACCAGATAGGCTCAGAGCGTCATTTCACTAACCGGTCTCAAAATAGACACAACTCAGTTGCCCATTAACAATACAACAGATAAATCACTTCTGGCACAGACATTTGGTTCTATGGGATCTTGTACAACAGTGAAAATAAATATAAACGTCATACAGTAAGACAGATGAACTGCAAAAAAAGTTGAATGAGAAAAGCAAGACACAAAAAAATGCAATAGGATGTCATTTATAAAATCTTTAAGAACATCTGAGAGCTGAAAAATGTTAATTGTAATAATTTTATCTATCTAGTCAAGCATGACATAAAATCCATCAAGGAACTTTGTGTAGCCCAAGCTGCAAGCTGCCTCCCACAGACCTTTCCCAGGGTCTGTGGGGCTCCCAGCCTTAGGAGATAGGGCCCTCTGCTTCAAGGGGAGCTCTTGCTAACCTGGCTGCCTCCCCACCAGGCCTGCCCCTCAGGACCTTTCTTACCTCTTTGCTGCCTGCCCCAGCCAGGTGCCCAGTTGGTTTCTTTTGCTGAACCTCCCACCCCAGAGGTGTGTGAGCACAGCAGCTCTGACAGCAGGCCTGTGGCAACGTGGCTCTGTGCTCAGGAGGGTGGCCCCTGGCTCAGACTTGGAGTTCTCATCACCTAAAGGCTTTGATCTTCAGCAAGTTACTTAACCCTCCTGTGCTTCCCTGTCTCACCCCCAAAATGAGATATTAATAGAACCCACTTCATCATGGTCATGATGAGACATAAATAAGGTAAACCAGTGAGTGTGCCAGGCGCAGCCCAAGCACCTAGGAAATATTCAAGATGATCGTTACCTGCCGAAGTACAAGTGACATCGATGACGTAAATCCCCGATGTTGGAGGTTTCTCGCAGGACAGCTTTCTCCACAGCTTCTGCGTCTTGTCCATCATGGCCGTTCCCTCCCCCAGCCAGTGCTTTCCTTTGCCCCTAACCTTGGACTCCATCCTGTACTTTCTCAAGCAGCATAGCTGCCCCCAAGGCCCTCACTCAGCCCCCGGCCTGCCTCCACAGCCAAGGGCACCCACGTGCCCCCTGAGCACCAGGCCATCCACCCCAGGTGACACCGCAGGGGCTGCGCCTGGCACCTCAGGTTTCAAATAGCAAATGTTCCTTCACGCTTCTGAATAAATGTCTTTCCTATTTGATCTGCATCGCTGTCTTCCCCACTGAAGGGACAGTAGTGAGACCCGCCTTCTCCTGCCACACGTCTGGGCAATCATCCCGACCAGTCGCTGGGTGGGTGAGGTGTATGGAGTCCACAGTTAGTCAGGTGTGAGAGCCAGCTATCCCTCTAATCCTCCCACCTGACCCTGAAGGCACGCTGTGACCTCTGCTCAGGGGGGACATTAAAATTGGGGGAAGGGCGGAGAGTTCTGATGACAGGCCCCTGGGAGCTCTGATCCGGCCCGCTTGGTACCCGCGGAGAATAAAAGTCCAAACCCAGAGGTTGTCTGCATGTTGTTTTCGGGGGTTGCCCATCCCCAGAAGGTAGAAAAGAAAGACCTAAAGCCTTGGAGCTTAGAAAACTCATTTTATAAAAAACAGGCCTCTTGCAGCAGTTAATCATGTCATGGGAAAGTTGACCCATCAGAATATTTGCTTTGAAAGTCAGTTATGCCGCATCTCCTGCTGTGGTGCAGCATCGACAACATGGCGAGTAGAACGTGTCCTGTTACCAGTGTTTTTGTCCAAATCAAACATAGCTCTGAGTCTCCACTTGACAAGAGGAGCAAGAGATTCACTATCAGGTTGTGCTTCCCACGGGTGCTGTGAGTCTGTCCAGGAGATTCGGGGAAGGCCATCCTGAACGGTGCTGTGGATCCTCCCACGCTAACGGTGTCAGCTCCTGAGCCCGTGGGAAGGCGGACGACCATGTTCTTCCCAAGCGAGCCTCAGATACAGAGATCTTTAGCTTCGTGGCTTTGGGCCTGGCTGTCTGCTTATCCCATCAGAAGTTCTGCAGCTGACAGGGTGCTGCAAAGGGAGTGGGGGGAGGGGAAAGCCACCTCAGGCCTGTGAGATCTGACCCCTGTCTCAGGGGCCATACCACTCCTCACTTTCTCAGCCCCCTTGGCCTCTTGGGAGGCTGAGCCGTGGCTATCTGACTACAGAAGAGGCCGAGGTGACAGATGTAAGCAGATCAGGGAGTGATGTGAGCCAGGGGACTCGGGCCAGGGACCACGGGGCAGCCTCTGGAAGCAGGAAAAGGCAAGGAAACGTTTTCCTGGAGGCTCCAGAAGGAACCCAGCCCGGTCAACAGCTTGATTTTTGCCCAGGGAGACCCATTTCAGACTTCTGACCTTCAGAAATGTGAAATAAATTTGTGTCATTTTACATATTTATTTATTGATTTTATTTTTTTTAATTTGAGCGTAGTTGGCAGACAAGTTTCCATTATTGTCAGGGGTACAACATAGTGATTCAACTTCTCTGTGTTTTGCCATGCCCACCCCATGTGTAGCCCACCTCTGACCATATGATACTATCACAGTGCCGTTGACTCTCTTCCTTACGCTGTGCCTTTTATTCCTGACTTATTCATTCCCTAACCGGAAGCCTGTGTCTCCCACTACCCTTCACGCATTTTGCCCAACCCCCCTCCTTCCCTCTGGCAACCATCAGCTTGTTCTCTGTATTTTTAGGTATGATTCTACTTTTTGTTTGTTTACTCATTTGGTTTTTTTTAGATTCCCCATACGAGTGAAATCATATGGTATTTGTTTTTATCGGTCTGACTTATTTCACTTAGCATAATATCCTGTGGTCCATCCATGTTGGCACAAATGGCAAGATCTCATTCTTTATTATGGCTGTGTGATATTTCATTGTGTGTGTGCACGTGTGTACATTTATAAACATCTTCCTTATCTGCTCACCTATCGATGGACACTTGGGTTGCTTCCATATCTTGGCTACTGTAAATAAGGCTGCTATAAACATAGGGTGCTTATATCTTTTTAAATATGCCTTTTTGTTTTCTTCGGGTAAATGTGTGTAATTTTAAGCCTCCAAGTTTGTGGTCGTTTGTTATAGTGGCAACAAGAAATAAACGCAGCTCCTTTCCTCAATGGACAATTGAGCTCTTTGGCCCAGAATTTTGAAAGTTAAATTTTTTTTTAAAGATTTTATTTATTTATTTGAGAGAGAGAGAGAGAGACACAGAGAGACAGAGATAGCACAGAGAGAGAGCACAAGTGGGGAGGAGAGGGAGAAGCAGGCTCCCCGCTGAGCAGGGAGCCTGATGCGGGACTCCATCCCAGGATTCCAGGATCACGACCTGAGCCAAAGACAGATTCCTAACGGACTGAGCCACCCAGGTGTCCTGAAAGTTAAATTTTAACGGGATGAGAGAAACCCAGCCCTCAGGGATGCTAAGACTGGGCTTGTGGCCTTCTTAGAAGGAGGAGGGGAAAATATCTTCATTTCCTTCACATGGGCTCACAGCAGGAAGTATGACACAGTTGATTTCTCAGTCATGTGATCCTGTCCCTCAGGAACATTTGAAGTCTTAGTCCTGGGGGTTCTCCTCTAGTAAACCTGGGACCGGCAGCCTGCAGCAGAAAGCTTGGGGCCACGCATGTCTGTGACCAGTGCTTGAATAACCCATCCTTGGCTGGGTGGGCCTCGGCCACCTGGACAAACACAAAGCCTGCTGACCAGTTCTTCCCAAAGAGGAACATGTTGATGATCTCCTTAGAAGGGTCCCCCGAGGAGAGGCAGGGCTCATTGGAAACTCAGCAGGACAGTAAGTCTAGGCTGAGGGGAACTGAATGTGGGCACAGCAGGGAGGAGGGGTGTTACTTTGGCTGGTGTGTGGATGGGACAGGGCTCCCCTTCATACTCTCAAGCTGTAAAAGTAGGACATTAACAGGCAAGGATTCCACTAAGTTGAGGGCTACATCCTAGATACTGATCATGCTTTGTTTTGCCTTCCTAAGATAATATTCTATATCTCTAATGGGAAGGGAAATCTATCCTTTTTACTTTTCTCATAAAAACTTTATTTTTTTAAAAGGTTTTATTTATTTGACAAAGAGAGAGTGAGAGAGCACAAGCAGAGGGAGCAGCAGAGGGAGAGGGAGAAGCAGGCTCCATCCCGGGACCCCGGGATCATGACCTGAGCCGAAGGCAGATGCTTAGCGGCTGAGCCACCCAGGCATCCCTCTCATAAAAACTTAACCAGGTCATCTGGTTAAAGGCAGGTGTATCCATATCTCATTGCTGCTGTAACACATGACCACAAACTTTGTGGCTTAAAACAACACAAATGTATTATCTGACGGCTCCTTCTGGAGACTGGGGGAGAATCTGTTTCTTCTTCTTTCCATTTCTAGAGGCTACCCACATTCCTTGGCTCATGGCCCTTCTTCCATGTTCAGAGGCTGTGAGGGCATCACTCCTACCTCTGCTTTCATCTCCCCTGCCTCTGAGTCTCCGGCTTCCCTCTTTCACTTCTAAGCACCTTTGGGGTTGCACTGAGCCCACCCGGATAATCCGGGATGATCTCCCCATCTCCAGATCCTTGAGTTAATCACACCTGCATGGTCATTTTTGCCATGAGAGGTAACATCTTCATATATTGCAGGGGTTACGACCTGGTCATCTTTTGGGGCCATTATTCTACCTACCATAGCAAGCTAATTTATAAGATTTTTAAAACTTAGCTATAAAACACCTATTCATGGAATCTCCTTACGGGAGGTTAGCGTTTTCCATAGGTGCCTGACTATTTGCTTCTTTCTCTCACAGCTGTCTCTGTCCATTGGTTCACTCCCGAGTCCTTCCTTTCCAGGAGACAGTTGTTAGGAGATGATCCTACGGTGAAATTTCTCACACTCCTCACGAAGGACCTCCAAGGACCTATGGATAAACACATCCTTGACTGGCTTTCACCCTCCCTACCCCAGGGTCTGAGGGCCAGCTGCTTAGTCCATTACCAGAGAGAAACCATCCTTGTTTCTAGCCAATCAGAAGCACACATGCTTCCAGAAGGTGGGGCCAGACATTGCCTTATTTTTCCCTTAGGGTCTGCTATACTGAGCTTTCCCTCCATGTACTCCCGAGAGGGTCCCCCCTTTCTCTGCTCGCTCTCCTTTTCTCCTTCCACCCCGACCCCTTCCCCAGGATCCTGGCTCCATCCCGGTAGCAGTCCACAGAATCATGAGGAACATTGCTCCACCATCCAGGAAGGCAGGGCTAGGTCCTTCCCTGCTGCCCGCATTAGCACAAGTCATAAAACTTTCAGGTTCCTCAGAGCAGGACATGAACAAGACAAACCCTTCTCACCAGGATTAATCACTAATGTACATGGTCCCATAGCTTGTCTGTCTTTCCAAGGCCCTCTCTCCATAGGGCAGAGGGAAGGAAGGCTTTAAGGGGGAGAGAAAATTTCATTCTCCCCCCAACAGATAAGCAATTGAATAAATAAATGAATGGATGAACGCATGAATGAATGATTGATCCAATGTCTTTAACCTCCTCCTGTCTTATACCTCTTAAAACATTGGTAACGTTGGCCTGAAGAATTTGCCTTTACTACAGAGGTCAACCAGCGCCCACCTCTGCTTGCTTATCTCTCCCACGTGCAGCACATACCATCTTTCTGCCCCGACTTTGGCCTCAAAGTATATGGAGGGACATGCTTTACTCTGAGGGCAGTCTATTTTCTCCTTGGGAATGCTGGAAAATATGAAATTCCATATATGTCAAGTTGGAAAGTTATTTCATAATTTATGCTTCAGAAATCTCAGTATATTTTCTCAACTCAGTTGTCAAGGGCTGCCCAACTGCTTCTGCCAGAATCTCTTCATTACCACACCTCATATTTCTGAATATTAATTTGGATGCCTAAAGCATGCTCGCACCTTCCTGCATAAAATTATGTGCAGCGACTCTCAGCCAGGCTAGCACGTGCCGTAACGTCAGACCTGCGCCAGGAATATTCTCCTGTGATCTTTTAGGGAGATTGTAGGCATCTGAGCAAAACTTTTAAAGAGTTCCCTCTTTGAGGAAAAACCTCCTGGAAATATCCTTGCTGGGGCTCTTCTGAGAGTTGCTGGGCGGTAACAGTGCCTCTATTTGACTAACCAAACTGCATTTGAAGGAGGGTTTAATTGAAGTCAAAAGCTTCGTCCTTAGGAGAGCAGGGTTCACTCTCAGAAAATCACTTGGAGACGCCGATTTCTAATCTGGACTGTTTTTATTAGGAGTCTTTGGGCATAGGTGGAAACAGGAAAAAATCTTCCCTGTGAGCATCTTCTGCTAGGACTGTGGATTTTCCACTCTAGACTGAAACCGTCAGTGGGCGTGGCTTCACCAACTACCAATTTATTTGAGTATCAAGCTATGAAGACTTTGAAATCAATTATATTGGCTGTGGTGATTAAAGTGTGTTAAGTCGACTCTGGCATATAATGACTACTTGTAATGCTTGCTGTCACAACCCCTTTATCATCGTTGATGCCCTCATTAATAATCAAACTCATATCCAGGTCTGCCTAATGGCCAGTCTGCTGAAGTCAGCCCAGTCAGCCCCCAACCCTGCAGCTAATGCATCTCTCTTACAGTTCTCTCTACATTTAGTTTTAGTTCTCTCTACATTAGTTTCCTACATTTGTCTCCAAACTCTGACAGTTTTTCATTCATCAATATGACTCAGAAAAGGAAATGTGATGCATAAAATATAAAATTGGCAACAGCATCAGAAAAGTCACCACTTAAGAAATGAAGCGTGAGGGACGCCTGGGTGGCTCAGTTGGTTAAGCGGCTGCCTTTGGCTCAGGTCATGATCCCAGTGTCCTGGGATCGAGTCCCGCATCGGGCTTCTTGCTCGGCAGGGAGCCTGCTTCTCTCTCTGCCTCTGCCTGCCTCTCTGTCTGCCTGTGCTCACTCTCTCTGACAAATAAATAAATAAAATCTTAAAAAAAAAAAAAAAAGAAAAAGAAATGAAGCGTGATGTCCCACTTGGCGCTAACTGATGTGAACGGCAGGCTCAACCTTCTGACAAGGTCTGAAACAGAGACGATTTGCGTGACATCAGCAGGATCTCAATTCTAGAGGATCAAGAAGGAGGTCAGCTCAGTTCGGGTACCTGTGAAAAATCAGAAACGCTTTCAAAGGTGAAGGCGCAACCTTCTAAATCAGAATTATCCTACAGAATTTTCCGAGTTGATGGCTGTTCTGAACCTGTCCGTCCAATGTGGTAGCCACTAGCCACAATGGCTACGGAGCACATGAATTTTTAATTTTATTTGATTTTAAATAACTTAAATTTTTAATTGAAGCATCTTTAACATACAGTGTTATCTTAGTTTCAGGTGTACAACATAATGATTCAACAGTTCTAGGCATTAATCAGTGTCGTCAGCATTTGTCACCACATAATCTTAGTAGCCACAGCCCAGATCTAATTCAGAAAGTCCTTGTAGGGGAGAGGTGTGCACATCGGGTCTGAGAGAATGGGAGGTACGTCACACCTTCCGGAAACTTAACCATTTATATATGGCCAGTCCACAGGCTTACAAGGATAAAGCAGGCCACCTGGCATATAAGCTGGAGGCTGTCTTACCCTACGTGACCTTGTTTGCACATTTTGGCTGAATGTAATCTGTTATGAATGCTTATATATAAGTTTTCGGTGGAAACTTAGTGGAGTTACTGGGTTTAATCTTTTGAGGAATGAGCTCACTCAAGGGAGGAATGCATCTCTGTATTCCTGGTATCAAAACTCTAATAGGAGAGACGTAGTAAGTTGTCATCTTCTCGCTCAGAGTTGGCATCCCATCCGTTTTCCTGCATTTTGGAACCAGGAGGGAGATTTCCTTTCGGCTGGTCCAGGTTCTTGACCAGGAGAGCTCCCAGGCTGTGGTTGTGAGGGGATCATCCCCGGTTCACATGTTGACGTCTTGTTTACGTGGTGCCATGACAGGCTCGGCCAAAATCCACATCCCCAGGCTCTCTGGGTTTCCCATGACGCGCTAGTGTAGTTGTCATCCTATCAAATGGGGAAATGGGGTTGGTTTGTCACCACCCATTCCTCGTGCTCATGCTGAGGGCTAAAAATGGACTGCTCTGTGACATGTCATCTTCAGCCAGGAATCAATACCTATTGTCTCTACGTTCCACTTCCCTCTTTCTCTTAGAGCAGGATCTCTGATTTGTCATTGGGAGTTGTCACTTCTCCGTCGTCGATCCTGCTCTTCAGGCTGCCCCTGCAATGGCTCCCAGGCCCCTCACACATGGTTCTGCTGAGCTTGGAGGCCTGTCGGCTCTCGCTCTAGCGCGTTCTCTGGGTTTTGCATCTCTAGCTTTATTTTTCTTTGCCACTTCCCGGTAGAAAGATCATTTTCTATGATACAGGAACAAAAGTGTTATTGACTAGTTCTGAGTAGCTCTGTAGTCCTTCTAGCAGGTGCTGACGCCGCACTCCCCCTCAGGCTGGTGAGTCATCTTCCTCATTCCGTGGCTCTGAGAGACCCACCAAGGCCCTCTCAGGTGACCACGCATTTTTCATAAGCCCCAATCACTGTAGTCTTTGGAACTTCCTGACATGGCTCTTAAGAGATCCAGCTCTTCTTGTGTGGCTGGCCGTAGGGAAGTCACCCAAGGACGATTTGCCTGTGGGCGCTGTCTTAGAACTATTCCTGCGTGGTGGGGATGCCCCCGTGTTTGTCTTTTCAGCGGGGCCCGGACTGGCTGGCTGCACTCTGTGGCTGCCCCATCTGCTCTTAGCCAGGCTTCGTCTCTTACTCAGGAGCTGTAGGGAGGAAGCCCGCTGGACATCTTTTGCCCTCCTCCAACTCTAAATCAGGCTAGAAGTATTTTTGAAGTCATCCAAGGCAATTTAGTGCTGGCCAGGGCAGGAAAACAGAAGAGGATTAAAAATAACAGAAAAGACGGGACGCCTGGGTGGCTCAGTGGGTTAAGCGGCTGCCTTTGGCTCAGGTCATGATCCCAGCATCCTGGGATCAAGTCCCACATCGGGCTCCTTGCTCGGCAGGGAGCCTGCTTCTCTCTCTGCCTCTGCCTGCCTCTCTGTCTGCCTGTGCTCGCTCGCTCTCTCTCTAACAAATAAATAAAATCTTTAAAAATAAATAAATAAAAATAACAGAAAAGTGATAAGAAAATTGTAACATCTGTGGTTGTCATCCCTGGAGCCTATCAGGACACGATTAGCCCTGCTCTTTCTCAGTCCCTTCATGGGATCAGAAATCAGTCCTCCCCAACCTTTCCATCCCCACGTTCATGTGTGGGACACTCATGGGTTTCCTATTTTCCCTCTCCTCCTTATCTGCACCTTCCAGCCTTCAATGAAAGATGCAAAGATCAGACTACTTGGTCCATAAATCAGAAGTCCTCTTGAAATCTAATAACTTCTAATCTAATAACTTTTCTTTTCACCAAGTGTAGTTACCTTCCTCTGTGTTCCTCCCCTCATCTGTGTACATGTGACTCATCTGAGGGGTGCTGAGCAGCCATACTGATTTTTGTAGATGCTCCCCTCCTCCGGAGCATGTGGGATTCTCCCAATACTCTGTATAACTCTGTGTGTGTATACAACAGAGAGTCAGTTGTGATTCAGAGTAGTAAGGGTCCATAACGTCACCATGAATCCTCCCCACTTCTCCTGGGGGAAACACAGAGTTAGTTTTCTTGGTGTTTTGATCATATTTTCTTTCATCAGCTGGTCAGTACATAAGCTTGCTTTCTGTGTGTTTCCTTTAAAAGACAGCTTATTTAATATATATTGTTAATTAACTACATAGAGCTCAAGCCAAAAGCATTGTAACTCATGCCTGAAGGAGGCTTTTCTAGCCCACCTGGTTTCCCTGTGAGGCACAGCCCGGCCTTCGTGCACATAGCGACACCAGGCAGTGCCTCAACTCTACACTCGGGGACATTTTAAACAGCGAAATCAACAAAAAGCACAAAAAAGTGCAAGAAACGTGACACTAAATAGAAGGCGGAAAGGACACATGTTTACAGTGTGGGGGCTGAAACAAGAAGGTAGAGCACTGCCTGGTTCGCCCTGAGCTGGGAATGTGTCACATCAAGAGGTCCACGTTTTTGACCACTCCGCACATCTCGGCAACTGACCACGGAAGCACAGGTATTGATTTGGGGGTTTTTAAATAAATTTTAGTGAGTAGGTGAATTCACAGATACGGAACCCATGAACAGTGAAGATCAACTCTCTACACACAAGCACACACATATATTTATACACACACATGTACATCCATATATACCATCCATACACACACACACGCGCGCGCGTGCGCACACATGCACACACGCACACACACATACAGAACTCCCAGGGCAGATCTCCTCTGTCTGTGTTGTAACTACCATGGCACAGGCCATGACACGAGCCACGAGCTGTGTTATCTGCTTCACCGGTGTACACACCATACCTTACACAGGGCCTGGCACATTGCCCAATAAGGTCAAGTACATACTCACAGATGCGGCATCCCCTCCATCATGTACTGTGTCCATGCAAAGATACTGCCCATACATAGTCCATAACAGTTACATGTGATTTTATAGAAAACTACCAGGGCCATTTTGAAGTTGCTCATCACATCTTCACCTTCATTAGATACATAATTTTTATTTTGATTCTTGCAGTGATGTAGCTCTTTATGGATTGAAAGATACATTCATGTAGTTTCCAAGCCTATAGTATCTATTGTATGTAAATTGATTGTTGATTTGACCACCGTCTGGATTTGCTGTGGAATGTTTGTCACTTTTAATAATGTGATGAATAGGGTAATTCATTGGCCTACTTCTGTGTGTTTTGAACCACTAATAATGTGGTTCTGGCTCTATGGCCATTTGAATTTCAGGGGCCCAAAGAGGAGAGATGAATTCACAAGTGTATTTGTTAAAGAGCTCAAGATATTTTGGAGATGAGAAAATAGGCACATTTCCATCTAGTGGTTAAAAGTAATATGTGGGGGCGGGCACCTGGGTGGCTCAGTTGGTTGAGCGACTGCCTTCAGCTCAGGTCATGATCCCAGAGTCCCAGGATCAAGTCCCACATTGGGCTCCCAGCTCCATGGGGAGTCTGCTTCTCTCTCTGACCTTCTCCCCTCTCATGCTCTCTCTCAAATAAATTTTAAAAAAATCTAAAAATAAAAAAAGTAATATGTGAGAATGTTGAAATGGGTTTGGACCATTTGGCATTTGTCTACATACCTAAACCTGAGCTGCTTTTCTTATGAGTCAGAGGTTGGGGTAAGGAAAAGGGGCAAGATTTGTCAAGGAAAATCCACCAGGCTGACTGTGGAAAATGTTATGTGAAGGTAGGCCAGTACAAGCTTTGAATCATAAACTCGAATCCGGATTCCAGCTTCACCACCAAATAGCTGGTGTGATTTGGGACAAGATACTCTGCCACCCAAGCTTAGCTTCCTCATCTGTAAAGCAGAAATGATACTTAGAGCCTAAGTTTATTTTAAGAAGTAAATAAAACGATGCATATAAATCAATTAGCATGATGTCTGGCACCTAGAAGCAGTCAGTCAATGACTGGTGTCGCTATTAAGTCTGTTTGAAAGGAGGGATAAAGTATTTTCTATAAGAACAGCACTTAAGTGTTGCAAACATGCATGCTTTATCAGTAATAAGGCAGTAGGATTATAAAAAATATAAGGAATAAGAGTGTTATATGCTTCAGTGCAACAGGATCTACTGAATTATCTATCAAATAGATAGCATAGCAGATAAGAAAGAATCCTAGAGGGGCACCTGGGTGGCGCAGTTGGTTGAGCATCTTACTCTTGGTTTCAGCTCAGGTCATGATCTCAGGTTCATGGGATCCAGCCCCACATCAGACTCCACACTTAATGGGGAGTTTGCTTGGGATTCTCCTCCCTCTCCCCACTGTGCTCGCTCGCTCTCTCTCTCTCTCAAATAAGTAAATTGAAAAAAAAAAAGAGATAGAAAGAAGGAATCCTAGGTAAAATGACTGAGAAGAAAGTTTCTGCATATTTCTGGTTGACTCTTTTCCGGTGGAAATGCACAGAGAGTGTTAAATGGATCATATTTATTTCCAGTACACCCACCAAAAATAAATGGCATATGTTTAAAATATATTTTGAATCTTATTCTAATAATAGTATGTGATATTGGGGTCTTGTCTGGTTTGCATATGTAGCCTCCTGTAACAAATATCTGGAGGGATAAGAATATGGGAACTCAAGAAAACAATCATCGGCCGCGATGGGGAGTCCCTGCCTCCATGCTCCCCCACCCTCGAAACTGGCATTGGTCTTATGGTTTCTGCCTGCTGTTGTCCTTCCTATTTCTCATGAGTTGAATGTATCCCCAAAAAGATATATTAAAGTCATAACAGTCAGTACCTGTGAATGTGACCTTCTCTGGAAATAGGATCTTTGCAAGATGGCATCAAGATGGAAATAAAGATGGGGTCACACTGGAGGAGGCTGAGTCCCTGATCCAGTATGACTGGTGTCTTCATGAGAAGAGCAGAGGAAATGCACAAAGAGTGGAATGTGAAGACGCAGGCGCACACAGAGGAAGAGGATGGGAAATCACAGTGTAACGCCACAGGGAGAGGCTCAGTGTGACACATCTATAAGCTAAGGAAGGCCAGGGATGACCAGAAGCACAGGAAGCTGGGAGAGAGAGAGGCACAGATTCTCTCCTGGCACCTTCAGAGAGCATCATGCTGCTGACACCTGGATCCTGGACTTCCAGCCTCCAGAACCAGGAGAGGGTACATTTCTATTGCTTTAACCAGTTCATGGTACTTTATTAAAGCAGCCTTAGAAAATGATACAGTATTCCTCATGGAGTTCCAGGGTGGCTGGGTGGTGGGAGTTTATCTGAGCAGTTAATTCCCTGAAATTCTAACCCTACAAAATTGTAGCAAGCTGCCTCTAAAGGAGAGGGATGAAGGGACTGAAATCATTTGTGTTCAGAACACGTTGGGCAACAGGCTATGTAGAAAGAATTTAAACATTTAGGACCTCCTGACCATGCCAGCCTGGCAGGGTGGGGAGAGATGGGGATTTTCCCTCTGGGTGGCTGAGAGCCAGCTTCTGAAGCCTGGGAGGCAGCTCATCTGTCTGCCTCTGTGTTCATAAAGACAGCATTCATTTAATCTGCCCATGCCTGACCTGATCTTACACGGAAATTTTCCAGGACATGTGCCTTGTTCTCTCCTCTCCTTCCC
>RCUC01154160.1:0-32842 GCA_003697995.1 Taxidea taxus jeffersonii | reverse complement strand
TTTAAAAAAAAAACAAAAACCGGGGAGGGGTGCTGTAGTATTTACTGAGAGAATGCATGTGAAGCATATGCTAGGCATTCAGGAAACGGACGCTAATCCTCATCACAGTCCAGCTCTCAGTTATGAGCTGTGAGAACTTCTCTAAGTGTCGTTTAATGGTTCTGAATTCAGGTTTTATGTCTTTCCCCCATAGATAATATAAAGGGATTGAGGTAAGAGATCTCCCGCTGAACTGGCCGCCACTGGAGTCTGTTTCCTGGTGCAATGTTTTTGTCTTGGGGGTCATGTAAAAGGCTTCTGCAGGCATTTGAGTTTTTGATTCCTGGACTGGCTGATCCCTTAAATCCCCTCTGGTTCCTTGCTCTGGTCATTTTTCTTTCATCAATAAGCATTAATTGAGCACCCACTGTGCGTTGAACCTCCTGTGTCCTCATCCTCATTATGGAGAATGCAGGCTCCAAGGACCAGCTGTATCATTGGCCACAGGAAGTGGCCCAGGATCTCAGTGGAGAGGAGGGTATATCTGGCCTGCTTTCAGTTTCTGCAGTGCTGCTTTGTACCTCTGGGCCTTTGCACCTGCTGTTCCCTTGGCCTGGAAGTCTGTTCCTGCTGCTTGGCTCTTTCTCAGCTTTCCTGTCTCTGTACAAATGGCACAGCCTCGGAGGGACTTTCCTGACACACATACATCTTATTCTCTGCCTCACCTATGGATGTGCTCCCCTCTATCATTGTGGCTGCCGGGAATTCTGTTCCCATTCCCCCGCCCCCCCAGGATGGAGAGTCAGGGGGAGGACGGTTGCCGGGGAGGGTTGTACTGGAAATTTTGTCAATACCAGTTTCTGAAGCACCTCTGAAAGCTGAGAAGGGAGAACCCGCTGTTCTGCTGTTCTTTCCGGATGCTTCCAGACTTAGTGCTGGAGCGGAAACCAGGCCCGTAGGGCTTTCCTCCTTGACTCTGCAGCTCAAGAGCCACCTTTCAGAGGCCGGGGGCTGCTCCCACTCAGGACACAGACACCAACCACAGAATGTGACTATAAGTGGGGGTTCCAGTGTCAAATGGCAGCTCTCCCCACTTCTTTGCTCTCTGTGTCCTGGAGGGATGTGACGGTGAAACAGATCACAACCTGAGAAGGGTTTGGGGAGATTCTGGAAGGCCTGAACCTGACATTCACAGCATCATCCGCAAATATCTACAGGGACCCAGTTTTTTGCGGGCCATTGTTCTTGGTGGTAAAGCTGCAAGGGAATAAGAGGGTGGCTCAGTGGGTTAAGCCTCTGCCTTTGGTTCAGGTCATGGTCTCAGGGTCCTGGGATCGAGTCCCACATCGGGCTCTCTGCTCTGCAGGGGAGCCTGCTTACCCCTCTCCCCCTCTCCCTCTCTCTCCCTCTCCCCCTTCTCTCTCTGCCTGCCTCTCTGCCTACTGGTGATCTCTCTGCCAAATAAATAAATAAAATCTTTAAAAAGAGAGAGAGAGAGAGGACCAAAGAGAAACATAGGACAGGGGTTAGGCAAGCTGGATTCTAGTCCTGGCTGGATCCCTGACATGCTTTGTGAGCTGGACAAAGTTGCTTTCCCTCTCTGGGACTCATCAACAGGAGGGATGGGTGCTCTGTAACAGGAAGATCTCCTTTCAGACCCCTTCTCTGCCCCTCCTTGCAGGGCATCCTTGGTGGGAGTTTCTCCCCTTCTCTGAGCCTCAGCTTCCACATCTGAAAAATGGGATTCAGTTAACATACTGCAGGGTGGGCATGAAGAGCAACTGAGATCACTCATTCAGTCTTTTCGAGAGTTCAGTGACCAACCATTCTACACACTGGAAAGTACAAGGGCATTAAAATGGGCCAGACGCCTGCCCTTACATGACATATAAAACTCTTAGCATATAGCACAAATAAAAGAGCCCCTCATCGTCCTGATTATTATACACGGACAGCTTCAGAATGCACTTACTACATAAAAATGTGTGGGGCTTGGCACAAAATAGATGCTCAGGAAACACCAGTTTATATGTTGTAATAGTGACAGGACACACACCACAAGACTCTTTTCCTCTCACAGAGTCAGAAGTGCTAAAAGTGCCTGTGATGCTCATTCAGGGGGTTGGGGACTGAGACCTTCATTAGGGATTCCCTGGAAGCCCCAGGCGGGGAGGGCGATCTCTGTGTGGTCCTGTTTGTGTGTTCTCCTCCTTCTGGGTAAATGCCTCCCGTAATCTCCCCCTGCCTGGGCTTGAGGGTCAGGTTTCCGGGCCCCAGGCAGATGTTGTCCAGAGTAGCCCTGTTTCCTTAATCCTCAGGGCTCCAGAAATTGTCCTTAGAAGAGAGAACAACAGGCCTGCTGAGGCCACCATCTGTGCAGTCTCGATCTGTAAATGCTCATGAGGGTAGTAGGAAAGAGGTCTCTATAGTAACGGCTGAGGAAGGGGCCGTGTGTGTGTGTGTGTGTGTGTGTGTGTGTGTGTCTGTGTCTGTGTGTAAGTCAGAGGACAGAGAGGAAGAATCATCCCAGACCCTTCTTCTTAAACATTTTTTTCTACCATGATGAGCTATTAATTAGTACTCACTGCTGGTTTATTATCCCAGGAGATAATTAGCTACTGTTCCTAACGGGAGTCTCAGGGGGGACATTTTCTAAAGAGATTCATTCATTTCTGCCCACTTGCACCTGCCTTTCTCCTAGGACATAGGCAAACGCTGCAGATCCCCGGGGACCCAGAGGGGAGAAAAGGGAACAAAGGGGACTCTCTGAGAAGCTGAGATTCCCAGCGAGATGGCGAGGGCAGAGCCCAAATTAGTGTGGACACAGCAAGTGATTAAAAAAATGGCAGCTATGATTGTTCTGGAAGGCAGAATGGAGCCTCCTAAGGTGCCAGTGTTTACAAGGGGAGGTCACCACTCCTGTTTAAATGGATCAGTCGGGCCCAAAGGCAGTCAGGAGAGGCAGGAGGAGGAAGGACTCCGCAACCCTATGGTCCTGGGTCCAAATGTGCTAAGTCCAGAGTCTGCTCCTGCCCTTTGCCCGTGCTGTCCTTCCTGTCAGGAATATACCTCCTGCTCCTCCACCCAGCTCACGCGTCCTCAGCCTTTGGTCTCAGACAGCGGCACCTCCTCCAGGGAGCCATCCTTGATTTACTCTCTCCTTCCTCAATCCAGACCGGAGCAGGTGACTTCCCTGGGCTCCCCCAGGGCCCAGAAGCTCCTCCCTTACAACTTTGTTCAATCTGAGTTATAATAGACAGGGACTGTCTCTCCAACTAGACTTTTTTTTTTTAAGATTTGATTTATTCATTTGACAGAGATCTCAAGCAGGCAGAGAGGCAGGCAGAGAGAGAGAGAGAGAGGGAGAAACAGGCTCCCTGCTGAGCAGAGAGCCAGATCCGGGGCTCGATCCCAGGACCCTGCGACCATGACCTGAGCTGAAGGCAGAGGCTTTAACCCACTGAACCACCCAGGCGCCCCATCCAACTAGACTTTTTGTTGAGGATTATGTCTTGTTCTCCTACATATACTAATACATGAAAAAGAACACATTTTACAAAATGTGTCTAGAATGCCACTTTCTGTATTAAAATGGGGGAAAGACACAACACACTTAGTAGGCGGCTGGAAAGCAAGCGGACAATGCCCAGTGCTGGTGAAGACACGGACCGATCCGAACATCTCATCCACCCCTCCCGGGAACGCAGTCACAAGGCCCCTCTGGAAAAGAAGTCCAGCGGCTTCGTCTAAAGTCAAATATACCCTCGCTATGTGACCCAGCCGACCCACTCCTCGGGATCTACCCCAGAGAAACGAAAACGTACTGTCCATAAACACCCGTGTGTGAATGTTTATAGCAGCTTTATCCGTAATCTCCAAGACCTAGAGATGTTCCTGAACCCAATGTCCCCGCACAGTGAATGGATAAACAAACTGTAGTCCATTCACATAATGGAATGCTACTCAGTATTAAAAAGGAGCTAATTCCTGATGCACACAACAGCACAGATGACTGTCCGAAGCATTATACCGAATGAAAGAAACCAGACGCAGAAAGCGGCACACCGTGTAATTCCATGTAAATGCCATCCTGGAAAAGGCGAAACTATAATGATGGAGATTGGATCAGCAGTTACCAGGGACTAGGGGAGGGGGGAGGGGATAGAGGATACAGGGGGCACAAGAGAACTTTTTGGGGTAATGGAACCGTTCTGTATCTTGATTATGGCATTGGATCCATGACTGTGCATTTGTCCAAATTTATAGGACTGTACATCTGAAAATATGACTGTTACTGTGCATCAGTTAACTTCAACATCCTTGGCTTTTAAAAAAAAAACTCTTAAAAAGATTTTAGAAAGAGGTGTGTGTGGTAGCGGAGAATAATGGACGAGCTTGTATACTCATGAAGGACCTCTGGAAAGGGTCAGAGAAGAAAGCGGACAGTTAACAAGAGCTTTGATCTTGGAGTTCATGGGCCAGAGCCCCCATCCCAGCTCCAACCCCTTCTCAGTGCACTTTCTGGGCAGGCCCCTCCCCCTCTCTGAGCCTCTTGCCTTGTCTCTAAAACCAGTACCTCTCACATTTGCTCTGGAGCCTAGAGGAATTGGCAAGAGAATCTTGGAATCCCAGGTGTGAAGGCATTCTCTGCTCTCCTGGAGGTGCCCCAACAAAGACAATGGTAGGGTGGGGAATGGTCGGCAGTGTGAGTTTCAGAGCCACAGAGACAGAGACAGAGCTGTGTTCAAATTCCAGTTCTGCTGCTTGCTTTCCAGGTGGCCTTGGGCTACTTAGTCTCTCTGAGCCTCAGTTTCCTCATGTGTAAAATGAGGACAACAGGGGTGCCTGGGTGGTTCAGTCGGTTAAGCCTCTGCCTTTGGCTCAGGTTATGGTCCCAGGGTCCTGGGATCAAGCCCCGCATCGGGCTCCCTGCTCAGCGGGGAGCCTGCTTCTCCCTCTGGCTCTCCCCCTGCTCGTGCTTTCTCTTTCTCAAATAAATAAATAAAGGTATTTTTAAAAATGGGGACAATTATAGCCACTTTACAGGGTTTCTCCAAGGCCTTAGGAATTCGTGGCATGTAGGCGGTTTAAAATGGAGCCTGGCACAAAGTAAAAAGCTCAAGGAGAAAGAGAGAAAGGAAGAAAGGTTTACCTGTGTGATCTGCTCCCAGCATGAATGACCAGAACTCCCTCTGGTTGTATCTCCTACCAGTCCCCTCCGCCTTTGATCATCTCCCACATACCCATCAGGACCTGTGCCTCCTCAGTTCCTACACCCCCACCCAGGACTTTTGCAGCCAATCATCCTGCAGCCTGATACTTGCCGTTTTCCTCTCCTCCTGGCCATGTCCTTCTGTCCACCAGGACTCAGTCCAAGTTGCCCCACCCCAGAGAGACTTTTCCCAACTATACAATGTCCCTCTTACCAGCCACTCGCAGGCTACCATGGGCCCAGCAAATTACAGCCCTTGATTCAAATAAGCTGCTATTATTTTTATAAATAAAGTTTTATTGGCACACAGTCACACCCATTCATTTATGTATTCTCCAAGGCTGCCTTTGAGCTACGACAGCAGAAGAGTCGCCACAAGAGAATGGCTGTCCGGGAAAGCTGAAAATGTTTACTTTCTGGCCCTTGATAGAAATCCCTTCTCTAGGGGTGCCTGGGTGGCTCAGTGAGTTAAAGCCTCTGCCTTTAGCTCAGGGTCCTGGGATCGAGTCCCGCATGGTCTCTCTGCTTCCCCCTCTCTCTCTCTCTGCCTCTCTGCCTACTTGTGATCTCTGTCTATCAAATAAATAAATAAAATCTTTATTTAAAAAAAAAAGAAATCCCTTCTCTAACCCCTGGTCTATTATCTTCATAGCAGCCAGTGATGTGTGAATTTATCGTGTTCCTTTATTTGTTTACTTGCTCATTGTCTGTCTTCTGCACTAAATGGAGAACAAATATCACATCTGCTTGGCTCTCTGCTGTATTCTCACATACCACATAGCATGCATTCAAAAACATTTTTTATGGAGTGTATGAATTCATAAAGTAGGCTTAGGGGTGCATATATCTCTCTATGTCTTTCTAGACTTGGGGGAGAAAGAGACTTAAATCCTCTTTTAAAAAACTGTTGTTGTAAAGAAGGGGGGCCAGACACGATGTATAGTGCACACCCTCGTGGAGGACAGTGAATAAGCCAGACCCCTGGACTGAGAGGAGAATCCCAGGGCCTAAGAATCATCTTGCTACTACAATGCCCACCTCTCTGTGACAGAGATGGGAAACACAGAATGACGAAATGCAATGCACCGTCCTGACTTGGGTCCCAGCTTGGAAAGAAATGCCATGAGGGACAGTAATAGGATGACTGGTGAAGCTGGAGTGCACAAGGGATTAGACAGTAGTGCTATAACGGTTTTAACTTCTTGGCTGATAATTATATTAGGGTTACACGGGAGACTGACCTTGATCTTGGGGGATGCATGCTGAAGTATTTAGGAATAAAGGGGCAGTTTTGTTTGGAACTTACAGGATTGGGACAGATATACATAAAGAAATAGACAGATATAAACAAACGTGGCAAAATGTCAACAATGGGTGGGTGAACCTAAATAAAGGATGACATGAAGTTCATTGTACGGGGGCGCCTGGGTAGCTCGTTCAGTTAAGTGTTTGCCTTTGGCTCAGGTGATGATCCCAGGTCCCAAGATCAAGTCCTGCATTGGGCTCCCTGCTCTGCTGAGAGCCTGCTTCCCCCTCTCCCTCTGCCTGCCACTCTACCTATTTGTGCTTTCTCTCTCTGTCAAATAAATAAATAAATAAATTCTTACTTGGGAAAAAAAAAGTTCGGACACCTGGGTGGCTCAGTGGGTTAAGCCACTCCCGTCCACTCAGCTCATGATCCCGGAGTCCTGGGATCCAGTCCCGCATCGGGCTCCCATTTCCACGAGGCGTCTGGTTTTCCCTCTGACCTCCCCTCTCATGCTCTCTCTCAAATAAATAAATAAATAAAATTTAAAAAGTTTATCATATGATTCTTGCAACTTTCCTGTGAGTTAAATGTTTTGTTTTTTTTTTTATAATAAAATGGTTAGGGGCACCTGGGTGGCTTAGTTGGTGAAGTGTCTGACTTTTGATTTCAGCTCAGATCATGATTTCAAGATCATGAGATCGAGCCCCGAGTCAGGCTCCACACTCAGCGGGGATTCTGCCTGAGATTCCCCCTCTCCCTCTCCCTCTGCCCTGTGTGCTCTCTTTCTCTCTCAAAGAAATAAATATTTAAAAAAATAAAACGGTTAAAAGAAAAAGGGGGAAACAAACAAACAAACAAGGCAGCCATCTCCAGGCTACATGCCTATTTATTCTTCTTCCCTGCGAAGCAAGCTCCCTGTTCCTCCTTTTGGAACTGTGAAGCCATAACTGCTCTCTGAGTGCAGGAGTTCGAGCATTTCAGAGGAGCTCACTGAAATCACGCACTTGACAGTGGGCTTGTTGAGTGCCTACTTTGTGTCAGAATTCCATATAGCTTCTGCACCCACTGCCCCTGGGATTGACTGAAGCTTTCCCCAGTGCATCAATGGAATTGACCCTTGGATTGGGCATCTTTGTTGACAAATGCTGGGTGCCTCGTCTAATGCTCCTAGTTCCATGTTGATATTCAGACAGCACATTTGTGAGTTCAACTCCCACAAAATGAGCAGCCCCTTTAGAGGAATTTCATACTGGGGAAAGAACAAGACAGGACACCAATCCCTCCACTGTCACAATACTACATCTCAGTGCAGTTATGCTTTCATGTCTTCACCTTCCCTAAAGACAACCTTGGTTGTTGAATTCACGTATGTGTCATCCATGCTGTCCCTAATACAATAAAAGTTGGTTGATTAGGTAAAGGGGCGATATGTCTCAGAAAACAATAAGTAGCTTCATGATTGGAAAACTTACCATGCCTAGACATTATTTGTAGTCCCACACCAAGTTGCACTACAGCCTAAGGCAAAAGGAAAAATCAGTAATGTGGATCCTATCTTTATTTAAAATTTTGATAATTTGTTCATTGCAGATTTTTTGCATTAATTTTCATCCCATGAAAACATTGCATTGAAACATTATCTGTCTTGATTACTGAGGGTTTTTGTTTGTTTGTTTGTTTGTTTTGTTTTTTGGTGCCGTCTTGAATTTTGCACCTGTGGCAGGTACCCTGCTTATCTTAGTTCTGGCCCACATTATTTATTTCTATCACCCATCCACACCACATGAATTTCTTATCACGGTGCTTTGAGAAGGCACTATTATCACCATTTCACAGGTGAGGAAACTGAAGCACAGAGAGGTTTACCTGTGCCCCAAGTCCCACAGCAGGAAGGAGACATATCTGGATTTGAACTCAAGCTTGTATGTTTTTTGACTCAGAGTCTGCTTAGTAGAGCAAAACAATGAACTATGTTTTGAGGTTTGTTTCTGAGCTGAGGAATCAAAAGATCTAGTCTTGAAACTCACCTCTGCCTCCACACTCTTCTGAGCCCTCCATTCCTCTGGAACTGAACTTAAATATTCTGAACCTCCCCTGTTCTTTCCCCAACTCACTTTATTAGTTTTCTCTCTCCTGATCAGCAATAGCACAAGGTGAAGATGGGAAGAGGTAGGTACCACCCAGGGCTTCTGTACCGAGCCGGATGTGAGAGAACCAGAAGGAGTCTGGGCCAAGTGGGGAGATCCTGAAGACCACAGCGAGTGCTCCTCCTCACTCCAGGAAACCCCAACCCAGTTTTTGGGCAGATGCCAGACTTTTATTCTGAAGCCGAGACCACAGCCTATGAGGTAATCTTTGGAGATGCATTCCAGGCTGAGTCCCATTGGCCGTCTGGTGAAGCCCCTCCTCGGGTTCCCGGTGCCCCGCCTTCCCCAAAGCCCATAAAAGTGCAGGTCCCTGCTTCAGCAGCCACTAGTCACCTGCATCAGCCCACAAGATTGGAAGCCAGTGAGGCATAACGAGGAAGGCCCCTGCCCCGTGGGGGAGGGGTGGTCTGAAGGACGAGGGACCCGCAGGGAAGGGGCTGGTTTACAGATCAGCCCATGGACATTTTCCAAGAAAGTGACAAAGACGACAAAGTTGGAGGTCTGGAAAGCGGAGACTTATGGGGTTGACTACCTGGGAGGTAAGTCAGGGGACAGCCACGAGGCGGGGAGCACACATGAGTCCTGGTCGCGACCTCTCCCTGTCTCCCGCACTGCCATTCTGAAGTGCCCCGGGAAGAGAATCGGAAGGTAAAGAAATTGGGGGGGAGGGGGCGAGTCAGAGAGACAGAGAACAGAGGGGAGTGGGGTGAGCCCAGGGAGGTGAGGGAAGCAAGTCAAGTTTTCTTCAGCACCGAAGCTGAGGACAGCTCTCCGGCCACCACGGAAGGAAATCGCTCTCTGTTTCAGCACCGGGACTCCGGACAGCGCCGCGCGGGGTCCAGGCAAGGAACCGCGATCTGCTTCAGCACCGGAGCTCCGGACAGCTTCCAGCGGGGTTCGCGGGCGGACTTCATCTCAGCTCCAGGAAACCTGACAGCTTCCCCCGCAACCGGGGAGACCCCGCACCCTGCCTCGGGAAGAGAGAGGGTGGTCGGAGACGCCTGACGCTTCTGGAGGCCTGCCCCTCACTTAGTGGATGTTTCAACGAATTGTTTTCTAGATCCCAGCAGGTGAGATGGCCAGTCGGTAGGTCTGTGGGGGAACGCGCGCCTGCCACCATGACGTTGCTGGGCTCCTTCCGGACTTGGGTGGAAGCATTGTGCCGAGGGTTTTGTATACATTAAGTGCCATCTTCAACCCTAGGACGTGGGTGTTATTACGCCCACATGACACTTGAGGAAACCGAGACCCAGAGAGTGGCAAAGATAGAACTAGCCCAAGGGTGACTCAAGCCCACATCCATCCAACTCCAAATTCCATGTTTCTGACATGCCTGGGCAGGAGCTGGGCCCGTGGAGATCAGACCCTGCCTCTCTCCAGGGGGACCAGGAATGGAAAAGAGGAGGCAGTGGAGAAGCAGGAAGCTCAAATGTTATGGCTTGGCTCAGGCGAGGGGTACGAGCTGGAGGGGGATCTCAGATGTGGGGCAGAGGGTGACGAAGACGACTGGAGTGGTTGTGGTCTAGTGCTGTGTGGAAGACTAGTGATTTTGTTGTTGTGATGTACTATGACAACAAGTCACAGCTTCCTCATAGCGTAGACTCCCGTCGACCTCCATCTGAGATGGACAAGCAAGCGTGGGAGACAGGGGATCAAAGAAGGACAGCTTACACGCACGGGGAGGGCTGGCTAATTCCATGGCACAAGGATAAGGGAGGGAATAAAACAGGGGCATGCACCCCATAAACACAGAACAATGTGCCATATATGGTATTGGCTGTGTCACTTGTACACTCCACAAGCCAGGAAATACAAAGTATCTGACTCTGAACCCAGAGTCCATAACAATCTTACTACACTTTCCTGGGGAAATCAATGAAGGAATGGCATTTGAAGCCTTCCCTGGACCAGAATTCTTTGGAGACTTCTCAATAAGAATTCCAGGAATGTTATTTTTCTCCCCCATCCTTCCATCAGTTCCATGGACCAGTTATAGGACAAGTATAAATCTATGCCCGGTACGTGAGTTGTGACCTCAACAGGACTCACCCCCAATTCCCTCTCACGTCCTAATCAAGTCACAAACACCACAGCAAGCTTGTTCTAGCCTTAGAGACTTTGCCATTCCCTTAGCTTGGAAAGCTCTGCCCCCCACAGCACCCTACCACTCACTCTACCTTCTGATCCAAGTTTCATGTCCTTGAGGAAAGTTTTCCTTGTTGCTTCATACTGCCTTCTCCCCATGTCAAGTATATATTAGCCCCATAGACCCAAGTCCCATAGACCTGGGATATCTTCTCTCCAGCACTTCAGTGATTTTTGTGTTATCTGTCTGCAGGACTGTCTGTGTCCCCCATTACACTGTGAGCCCCATGAAAACAGAGATTGTGTTTGTATTTTCACTGCTGTGTTGCCAGCACCCATTTCAGGACCTGGCACACAGCACGTGCTCAATAAACATTTGTTGAATCAATAAAGGCATCGGAGACTAAACCAATCCATCAATCAATAAGTACATTGATGGCTTCAGCACACACATAAAGATCCTGCTTCTCCTCGGTCTCACCCACAGAGATACCATAGGGTGATGGTTGCTGCAGGTGTTTATTGGGGAGTATAATTAAATTTGTGGACACTCAAGGGCCAGCTAATAGCCCCAGGAGAGAGCCAGGCTCATTTAATTAGCAATTATGAGGCATTGATTCCTCATTAGCTCCGGCAACCCCTGTCTCCCTCTTCAATCCCAGACAAATGAAATCTTTCTCTCTCCCAGGAGTACTGCCTCAGTGGGTCCATTAACAAGCAGAGAAAATACAATTACAAGACACCTAAATGCCAGAGGCATTTCATGAATGGGTTGGAGAGAGGGGGTTCAATGTCTGGGTTAAGGCTAATCGTGAGAGATTTTCTGGTATATTTAGAATCACCCTCTGGGAATAGGAGAGCTTTTGGATAGGAAAAGACACCTGGATACTGCCTTCTCCCAATTACAGCCCCCAGTGAAAGAAGATTCTGCCCTGGTTGTTCTGTGAATGTCTCCCTGAGTGTCTCATACTTACTCCAAATTAATCATTCCAAATTGAACACCCAATGCACCCAACCTCCAGTTTGCCCCTCCTTCCATGTCCCTATCAATGTGGCAGCCTCTCTACATCCCAGAGACCCTCCCCTCCTCATATCCACCAATCCTCTTCCCCGAATTCCCCCAAGACTAATTCATTCTGGTTAAATCCATCCTCTTCTCCAGCTTCCTGTCTCCACCATGTTTGGTTATCTTGTGGTTCCTTCCCACCTCCCCCAACACATACACAGGCAACTCATTCTCCACATACATTAAAGAGTCTTGTAGAACACAAATCTGATCGAGTCTCGGCTTTGCCTTCAACCATTCCAAGACTCCCATTACCTGCAGGATAAAATCCAAATATCCTCACACTGCTTGCACAAAATGCACTTCCCTGCTGAGAGTAATTGCCTGTCATTGTCCCACCGACTACACCGAAGAGCTAGCCCACTCAGGACCACCTCTTACCTGCATTCTCCAACTTTAATATGAGGATGATTGCCCTGGGAAGTTCAGAGAATGCAGATTCTCAGGACCCTCCCAATTTCAACAAGCAGAGGTGAGAGAGATCCAGAAACCTGCATTTGAATCAGTTTCTCCACTGATTCTTAGGGAATTCATCCTTTGATTAAAAAAGACCCCACCAGGGGCTCCTTAGTGGCTGAGGCTGTGAAGCAGCTTTCTCTTGCTTTCAACTCAGGTCATGATCTCAGGGTTGTGAGATCAAGCCTTGCATCAGGCTCCTTGCTCAAGATTCTTTCTCTCTGCCCCTCCCCCTGCTTGTGCGCTCACACGCACTCTCTCTCTCTCACTGAAATAAATAAATCTTTTTTAAAAAGACTCCACCAGAGGCACCTGGGTGGCTCAGTGGGTTAACGCCGCTGCCTTCGGCTCAGGTCATGATCCCAGGGTCGTGGGATTGAGCCTCATATCGGGCTCTCTGCTAGGCGGACATCCTGCTTCCTCCTCTCTCTCTGCCTCTCTGCCTACTTGTGATCTCTGTCTGTCAAATAAATAAATAAAATCTTAAAAAAAAGAAAAAAAAAGACTCCACCAACCTTTTACAACCCCGACCAAAGACCTCTGGGGAGACACCTCAGCTAATCTCATGAGTTTCATCTTCATAGCCCCTCATGCCCAGCCAAGTGCTAGTAGCCAGCAGGTATTCAGTTGAGATATGAATGCTGGTTTCTGAGCCCCATTACCTTCACCAGACATGAAAGGATGGAGGCCACACACACCTATAAACATGAGCCAGCTCCTATAGCGTTGCTTGCGGATGGTACAACCCATTGAGCTGACTTATGGTACTTGATCTGTATCCACTTATCTTAATTTGGGAATCCGTGAAAACAGAGACTCAGACAGTGTGGTTTATTAGGAAGATGGTCCTAGACAGTAGGAGTCAAGGGACCAGAGAATGAGGCAAAGAAGTGGGGAAAACTGATACCCAGGGATGTACTACAGTTACTCTGATAGACTCAAAATAACAGTTCTTAAACACAACGGAAATAAATTGTTCCCCTTTGACTCAGCAATTTCACGCCTAGGCTTATGTAGAAGAGAAATGAATATGTATTTCCACAGAATGAATTTTACAGAAGCAGCCTTAAGAATTTTATTCATAATAACCAAAAACCAGCTGGTGAGTGGATAAACAAATAATGGTACATCCACACCATGGGCTACTCAGGGGAAAACAAAGAAACAAACTAATGATACAAACAATAGCACACAAGACTGGAAAAGTCATGTTAAACAAAAGGGCTCTGGACACACATTCATGATTCCATTTGTATGATACTGAACAATGGACAAAACTAATCTGTATTTTTTAAAAAGATTTTATTTATTTATTTGACAGAGATCACAAGTAGGCAGAGAGGCAGGCAGAGAGACAGGGGGAAGCAGGATCCCCATTGAGCAGAGAGCCTGATGCAGGGCTCGATCCCAGGACCCTGGGATCATGACCTGAGCCGAAGGCAGAGGCTTAACACACTGAGCCACCCAGGCGCCCCCAAAACTAATCTGTATTGATAGAAATCAGAACATTGGGCTGGGGCACCTGGCTGGCTCATTTGGCAAAGCATGTGACTCAGGATCTTGGGGTGTGAGATCAAACCCCAACGTTGGGTGTAGAGATTACCTTAAAAAAAAAAAAAAAGTTTGGATGCCTCTGGGGTGGATGGGAATCTATTAGAAAGAGGTCCCGGGAAGTGTCCGAGGTGCTGAATATGTTACCTTTGTTTATTGACTATGTACAGTTGCCAAAAATCACTGACCTATGCACTTAATTAAGATCTGTGCATTTTTGTGGGGGGGTGGGGGTAGGAAGGGAGGGAGACAAACCATGAGAGACTCCTAATCTCACAAAACAAACTGAGGGTTGCCGGGGGGAGGGGGGAAGGGAGAGGGTGGTGGGGTTATGGACATTGGGGAGGGTACCTGTACCCCTGGGGTTAATAATACATTATATATTTATAAAAATATGAAAATAAAGAAAAATGGGGAAAAAAGGATCTGTGCATTTTACTATATGAAAAATCTAACTTAACTTTCTGGTTAAAGAAGCTTTTAATACATTTATTTTATGTCACGTACTGTCTGGGTTGCAGGCCCCTGGCTCCTCCTATGTCATTGCTGACTCTTCTGTCACACTTGCTCACATGGTCCACTATGGTGCATGATTTATTGGAATATTGCCTATATTTTCTGAGGCCAGATGTGCTCAGCTAAAAACCGAGGGATCTAGTGCTGCAGGAGAGGAGAGAACATTAGCGGAGGAGAGCTAGCAATTCTACACATATCTCATGTAACCATTGGAAATCCATCCAGGGTCATTCACATTTTCCAAGCCAGTTTCCAACTGAGGCCTCCCATAGCCTGTATCTCCAGGCTCATATTTCAAAATAGAGTTTAAGCTCCTGAGGAGGAAAGACATATGAATGGGCAACATGACGGATCTGCCTAAAAGAGACACCCGTATCCTGGCTGCTGCTTCAAGACCCTGGAGAGACAGACAAGGACAGAACAAATAAAATAGATAAGCCAGCCTACAGTGGACGCAACACAGTTCTGAAAGCAAAAAGCACCTGTGGGAAAAGGAAGAATTTGCTGTACAGAGTTATCCACTTAGATAACATTGCCATAATGAAATGCCTCAGATACTCATGGCAAGCACCTGAGACCCTGCCTTCGAAGCACTACGTGGGTTGAAAATTAAAATTGGCCAGCTTTTGGCACATGACTGTTTCTTGGCATTATAACAAGTTTTGGAGAGCACCAGGCAAAGAAGGTGCAAAAAAAAAAAAAATCTCTAGTCCTATGATGAGGTTAGAGACATTTTCATGGGTCAGTAAGGCAAGGAGGTGAAGAACAATGAGCAGGGCCATTGAGCAAGACCTTCCCCTCCCAGGCAGCTTCCCTATCTGTAAAAATGGTGATGATTATGGCTTCTCTCCTCAGGCTGTTGTAAAGATCAAGGAGATTGAGGGTGTTCATGTGTGGCACTATGCCTGGTACCTAGTAAGTGCTCAATAAATTCCAATGAGGACAATGACAACAGTGACAGAGAAGTAGGTGGATAGATAGGAAGAAAATTATAAAGGTGCATAAATAATGGATTGGTGGATAGATAGAAAAGGAAGAAGGAAGCGTAGGCAAGAGGGACCCATTTCTGAGCCCCAGGCTAGAGGCCCATCAGTTCCTCTTGAGTAGCTTATGAAATCCATGCCTGGACCTCTTCCCTATCAGTTCTGATATTCAAGGGACACTATGCACCTGCTTTGATTGCCCCAGGGTCTGGAATCCGATAACTAGGGACACCCCCATTGTCCAGGAGCCCAGGAAGTTACACAAATTAGCCAAGCCCGAGGAGTCCAGGAAATCTAGCTAACCTCACACAACTTGCCACATTTAAGTTGCCCCCTAGAGCTCCATCTCGCCATCCACCTGCCCCGCCACCCCGTGCACACCCTTTTCTTATTTGGAACCCAGGTAGCAAAGCATTCTACCGTTCATTTCTCCAAGTGTCACTGTGTTGTGTCCTGCCATCAAAATAAATCTTCTAGGGGTGCCTGGGTGGCTCAGTCAGTTAAATATCTACCTTCGGCTCCAGTCACCATCCCGGAGTCCTCAGATGGAGTCCTGCATCCGGCTCCCTGCTCAGCCGGGAGTCTGCTTCTCCCTCTCCCTCTGCTGCTCCCCCTGCTTGTGCGCGTGCTCGCTCTCTCTCTCTCTCTCTCTCTCAAATGAATAAATAAAATCTTTTTAAAAATAAAAAACAAAATAAATCTTGTAAAACAAATGCACATAACACAAAATTTGCATTTTAACCCTCTCAAAGTGACAATTTGGTGACAGTACATCCGCAAAGTTTTGCAACCATCACCGCTATTTCCAGAACATTCCATCAACCCAAAAGGAGCCCCATTCCCTTAAGCAGTCACTTCCTAGGCTCCTTCCCCCAGCTCCTGACAACCACTTACCTATTTTGTCTCTATACATTTGCCTGTTCACAATATTTCATATAAATAGTATAATATACTCTGTGGTCTGTTGTATTTGGCTTCTCTCCCTGAGCATAATGTTACCCTCTTCATCCATATTGTATCAAGAGTGAGTGCTTCTTTCCTTTTTTATGGCCAAATAATATTCCACTGGGTGACTATATTACATTTCCTTTAACCAGACGCTGCTTGAACAACATTAGGCACACTAGCTCCTATGAGGGAGGAACTATTAGTATAATCCATCCTATGGGAGAGGAAACCGAGGGCCAGAGCAGAGCAGGTTCTTGATGGCTGCACAGCTCGTGGGTGACAGAGCCAGGGTTTGAACTGGGGGCAGTTGGCAGCCAGGGTCTGCGTGTTGAGCCATTACCTTGGTCTGATACTGACAATGTGGCCATGTGTGTCCTTCTGTCCTTTCCACCGGTGGGGAGGGGGGTGCACGTTGAGATGCAAACAGAAGCAGACCAGTGGTCACCCAGCGAGTCATCTGCAGCCAGGGCTGGGGAGGAGCAGTGAGGGAGGATTCAGACGCTGTGTTATCCAGGGCCTGTTTCTCCTATTGGCCCTGAGGGTGGTTGCGTCCCACCAGGGAGGGTGGGGGGTCCACCCAGGAGAGAGTTGATTACATCCCATCCCTTAATGGGTCCTTCAAAAGAGAGCGGCTTCAGTTTCCATGACAACTGGCAGACAGCATCACAAGGAGATGGCTGAGTTTCCTCCCCTGACCCACATCTGGCTCTGGAATCTATTCCCTTCCGTCTCTGCCTTCCTGGATCCCAGGAGCCCAGCCTGTGCCCAACCAAGAGCAGGGAGGGCATCCCTGTGGATGGTCAGCATTCGTGCCTGCAGGTACACTCAGAGTTCCTGCTCTTTGCCTTGCCCCAGCCAGATGAGGGAGGGATGGATAGAAGCAGCACAGGCCAAGCACAGATGCAAAACAAGGCAGGAGAGACAGGACACAGGGAGGGCATCCCGGGGCTTCTGTGCCATTCCCAGGCCCATGTCTATCCCGCCAAGGAGAGGACAGAGAAAGCTCTGAGATGGAAACTGCTGATTGGCCAGAGCAAGACCTTTTAACTGACAGTGGCCAGACAGGTCACCGTATATGCTCCAGGGCAGAGAAGAGAGATTTAACAGACAGCAGGGAAGAAAATAGTTGGAGAAAAATTCATCCTTGTAGCCCACCTGGTTCAGACTCAGCAATAAGTCCAATTTTGATCACTGAACTATGGTTCTGTAAGAGAATGTCCTTATTCTTAGGAAATGTCCACCGAAGTACGTAAGAGTAAAGCTGGTCAAGACCTGACTCAAGTTGTTCAGAAAACATATATGTAGGGGCGCCTGGGTGGCTCAGTCGTTAAGTGTCTGCCTTTGGCTCAGGTCATGGTCCCAGAGTCCTCGATCGAGCCCCCCCCCCAATCGGGCTCTCTGCTCAGCGGGGAGCCTGCTTCCCTTCTCTCTGCCTGCCTCTCTGCCTACTTGTGATCTCTGTCAAATAAATAAATAAATAAATAAAATCTTTTTTAAAAAAAGGGGATATACAAAAATACTTTGCCTCTTCTGGCAACTTTTTTAGAAGCTTGAAATTGTATCAAAATTAGAAGTTGCAGACAATACAAGGGTGGGCTTAACAGGAAAATCAATCCATGTCCTTCGCCATGAATGGACTGGATTCATGTCAATCCTTCCATGTCATTGACAACCAAAAGAAAACCACACGATCATCTCAGTAAATGTAGAAAGAGCATTTGACAAAATCTAGCATCTCTTCTTAATTTTTTTTAAAGTTTTTTATTTATTTTTTTTTATTTGACAGAGATCACAAGTAGGCAGAGAGGCAGGCAGAGAGAGAGGAAGAAGCAGGCTCCCCAATGAGCAGAGAGCCCGATGCGGGGCTTGATCCCAGGACCCTGGGATCATGACCTGAGCCAAAGGCAGAGGCTTTAACCCACTGAGCCACCCAGGTGCCCCTCTTCTTAATTTTTTTACAGTCTCAGAGCAATAGAGGGGAATTTTCTCGACCCAACAAAGGAGACCTATGAAAACGCACAGTGAACGCTATACTTCATGGTACAAGACTAGCTGCCTCCCCCCAGGACTGGGAATAAAACAGGCCTGTCATCTCCCGTCATTCCTGCCCAGCAGTGAGCAGGAAGTTCTAGCCAAGGCAGTGAGAACAGGAAACAAAGACAACTACTTTGGAACGAAGTGAAAAAAAAGGTCTTGATCCCTGGATGACATGATTGTGTAGTTTAAATATGCAGAGTTTAGGGGCGCCTGGGTGGCTCAGTGGGTTAAGCCTCTGCCTTCAGCTCAGGTCATGATCTCAGGGTCCTGGGATCGAGCCCCGCATCAGGCTTTCTGCTCAGCGAGGAGCCTGCTTCCTCCTCTCCCTCCGCCTGCTTCTCTGCCTACTTGTGATCTCTGTCTGTCAAATAAATAAATAAAATCTAAAAAAAAAAAAAAGAATTAGCAAATGATCCAGCAATTCCACACCCAACTCTATACCCCAAAGAATTGAGAACAGGGACTCAAACTAATCCTTATACACCAGTGTTCATTGCAGCGCTAGTCACAATAGACAGAAGGTGGAAATGCCCCATATGTCCCTCAGCAGATGAACGGATGAACAAAATGTGGTCCATCCTTACACTGGAATATTATCCAGCCATAAAAATGCAGGCAGTACTGAATCACGATACAATGTAGATGAATCTTGGAAGCCTGATGCTCCCTGGGGGCAGCCAGATACAAAAGGCTACAAGGGGGGCGCCTGGGTGGCTCAGTGGATTAAGCTGCTGCCTTCAGCTCAGGTCATGATCTCAGGGTCCTGGGATCGAGCCCCGCATCGGGCTTTCTGCTCAGCAGGGAGCCTGCTTCCCCCTCTCTCTCTGCCTGCCTCTCTGCCTGCTTGTGATCTCTCTCTCTGTCAAATAAAATCTTAAAAAAAAAAAAAAAAAAGGCTACAAGGTATTCCATTGCATCTCATGAATCTTCCAGAACAGGGCAAGTCCAGAGAAGTGGGGGAGGGACTGTTAATGGGGATAGGGCTTCCTTTTGGACTGATGGAAATATTTTGGAACTAGACGGGGTCGTGGTTGCACAGCATTGTGAAAGTTCTAAATGCCCCTGAATCATACATTTCAAGATGGTTATTTTTTTTTTTTAAAGATTTTATTTATTTATTTGTCAGAGAGAGAGAGAGCATATGAGCACAGGCAGACAGAGTGGCAGGCAGAGGCAGAGGGAGAAGCAGGCTCCCTGCCGAGCAAGGAGCCCGATGCGGGACTCGATCCCAGGATGCTGGGATCATGACCTGAGCCGAAGGCAGCCGCTTAACCAACTGAGCCACCCAGGCGTCCCTCAAGATGGTTATTTTAATGTGCAATTGCATGCTTTAACAGGGGGAAACTTATTTCAATTTAAAAAGTTAGAAACACAACAAAAAATTTCTCTCTTGCTTGTTGTCATAAGGAAGCGTACACTCCCACCTACTCCTTAACATCTCTGCTGAGACTGGAGGATCCTTTCTCTTTCTTTTTTAAGATTTTATTTATTTATTTGACAGACAGAGATCACAACTAGGCAGAGAGGCAGGCAAAGAGGAAGGGGGCAAGCAGGCTCCCTGCCAAGCAGAGAGCCTGATGCGGGGCTCGATCCCAGGACTTTAACCCACTGAGGCACCCAGGCACCCTCCTTTCTCTTTCTTTAAAAAAAAAAAATGTTTATTCTTTGAGAGAGTGTATGTGTGCCCATGGGGGTAAGGGGCAGAGGAAGAGGGAGAGAGAGAATCTCAAGCAAGCTCCATGAGAGCACGGATCCCAATGCAGGGCTCCATCTCCCGACCCTGAGATCACGACCTGAGCGGAAATCAAGAGTCAAAATTATCCTAACTGACTGAGCCACCCAGGTGCCCCTGGAGGGTCATTTCTTAAGGCCTTCCACGAGAAAGAAAAGTATATATATATACATATATATGCATATATATATATATATCAGCAGATGTCGCTGATGTCAATCACCTCTGCTTACAGAAGTATTAACTAAAATGTCTTAAAACAGAGGATTCTGGGAGTGCCTCAGTGGGTTAAGCCTCTGCCTTCATCTCAGGTCATGATCTCAGGGTCCTGGGATCGAGCCCCGCATCAGGCTCTCTGCTCAGCGGGGAGCCTGCTTCCCGCCCCCCCCCGCCTGCTTCTCTGCCCACTTGTGATCTCTGCCTGTCAAATAAATAAATAAAATCTCAAAAAATAAATAAATAAAACAGAGGATTCTGGGTGGCTCAGTGGGCTAAGCCTCTGCCTTGGGGTCAGGTCATAATCTCAGGGTCCTGGGATCGAGTCCTGCATTGGGCTCTTTGCTCAACAGGGGGCCGAGAGCCTGCGTCCACCTCTCTCTCTGCCCCTCCCCCTACCTGGGTTCTTATTCTCTTTCTCTCAAATAAATATATAAATAATTTTTTTTTAAATAAGAAGAAAACAAAAACATCTATAAACTTCTGGACATCCCTCCCACATTGAATTCCCTTCCCTTGAGAGGTGGTATCTGATTCCTTTCACTTCACAAGCAGACCAGGCTTGTTGTCTATGTGACTTCCAAGGCTGGGGGTTACCTGCTACAGACCATCCCCAGATCTGGCCCCACTGGGGTTTGGGGCTTCTACCTTTGCCTTCTGGGAGGACACGATGCAGCCCATGGACGTCGCTAAGCTTGGGGTCGTTAGTGAAGCCAGAAGGTAGTTAGAATGATGCGGAACACGACTTCCTGCGACAACTCTACCTGGAAAATCCATGTGCATAAGAGAGAAGCATCTCCCAGTTTCCTCCTTCCCTCCCTGGCCAGGGACAGTCTGTCCATCCCCGGGGCTCCTGCGTCCCTAACCACGCAGGCAGGAGGACTTGAGTGAGCGCCCTCTGCCTCTCGAGAAGGGTGTCCGGCTAGTCCACTGCTTCATCCCCAGCTTCCAGCTCGGGACCCTGCTCCTAGGTGGCCGGGAGATCAGTAAGCGCAGCGGGACAGATGAAGGAGCCAAGGCTGTGCTCAGCAACAGAAATCTGCCGACTCCCTCCCGGGACACGTTGAGACGGTTTCTCGGGAACTAAACGGTGGCAGATTCCCCCGGCTGGGCAGGCGGTCCCAGGGGCCTGGGGGTGCGGCGGGGACACAGTAAACAAACTGTGTGATTTGGGTAGTAATTGTAGCCATGCAAATTCAAGCCCCGAGCTACATTTAAGGCTGTTCCAGTCCCTACGGCGGAATCACCAGCTACCCGGGAACACACGTGCTGAAAATAATCATCCTCTTCTCCTATCTCACGGATTCTGCAGGTGAGGGATTCAGGCAGACCTAGCTGGGGGGAGCCCGGAGGGGCAGCTAGTGGATGGCTGGTCTGGGAGGGGGCGGGAGGGGCGCCTGGGTGGCTCAGATGGTTGGGCGTGTGCCTTCGGCTTGGATCCTGATCCCGGGGTCCTGGGACGGAGCCCTGCATCGTCGCGCTCCCCGCTCGGCGGGGACCCTGCTTCTCCTTTTCCCTCTCCCTGCTGCTCCCCCTCCTTGTGCTCCCTCTCTCTCTCTCTCTCAAATAAATAAATAAAATCTATAAATGGAAGGGGGGGTGGGAGAAGCCAGGCCTCGGGACACACCCACCTGCTGATACCTCGATCTTGACTTCCAGCTTCCAGAACACATTCCTGTTGCAAGCGTCCCTTCCATCCCAGCCCAGCCCCGCGGCTCGCCCCCATCTGTGATATTTTGTTCCCGCAGTCTGTCTGGGTAGCTTACAGACTAGAGCTATCTATTTCTTACAGTTTGTGAGGCTGGGAAGTCCGAAGTCAGCATGGCGGGAGGATGGCCGGCTTCTCGCTGTGCGCCCTCACCCGGAGGAAGGGGCAGGGAGCTCTCTGGGGCCTCCCCTAAGGGCGCTCACCCCATTCATGGAGGCTCCGCCCTCATGACCTGAGCCCCTCCCAGAGGCCCCGCCTCCTAATACCCTTTACGAAAGTTTAGGTGAGGATTTCAGCACCTGAATGGGGAGGGGGGGGAAGCTCAGCCAGTAACTCAGTGCTAGCAAATGAATATGGTTATTTATATAACTTCTCACCGGCTTCCCCCACTTACACCAGATTCTGGAGTTAGGAGGTTTTTATTTTTATTTATTATTATTATTATTTTCTGCCAGCCCTACCCCAGCTCCTAAAACCAGTGCGTGACACCTGGGCATCTCATAAAGTATTGACGGAATGAATGAATCCGCCTAACCTTTGGCTTTTACGATTTGAGGTCTATCACATTTATTTTCGCGATTTTTCTGAACGTTTAAAATACTTTGGCTTTACAAAGATTTTAAGGCGCGCTCGGATGAAAGCCCCCCAGCTGGGGTTTGGCGCGCCCCTACGGGCCTCCGTGGCCTCTGTGGGCCTTGGTGCGCCCGGAGCGCGGCCTCGCGCAGGTGGCCGGATCCCGGGCGTGGCTGCAGCGCGGGGCGCTAACGGAGCGCACCTGGGCCCGCGGAGCGCACCTGGCCGAGCGCCCCAGGTGTGCCCGCGCACGGCCCCCCGACGTTTGCAGTCAGCTGGGCCGGGCTCGGGGACAGGTAGCGGGACAACAGGCTCCCCCGACGCGGAGGGCTTGGGGAGGAGGCAGTCGCCCGGCCTGGGCCACAGTCACCGCCCAATAGCGGCCCCCACCCTGTCTCCCCGTGGCTGCCTCCCCCGAAGCTTAGGGCGGCAGACCAAAGTCGGAATGAAAGAGAAGGTGGGGGGCGCCGGGGTGGCTCAGTGAGTTAAGCCCCTGCCTTGGGCTCAGGTCATGATCCCAGGGTCGTGGGATCGAGCCCCGCATCGGGCTCTCTGCTCAGCGGGGAACCTGCTTCCTCCTCTCTCTCTGCCTGCCTCTCTGCCTGCTTGTGATTTCTGTCTGTCAAATAAATAATAAATAAAATCTAGAAGAAAGAAGAAAGAAAAAAGAAGAAGAGGAAGAAGAAGAAGAGGAAGAAGAAGAGGAGGAAGAGGAAGAGGAAGAAGAAGAAGATAGAAGAAGAAGAAGAAGATCGAATCTGCAATGTGGCTAGACCACAAGCATGGGACACTCAGTGAGAGAACAAACACAAGAGGCCACTGCTGTGATTCCATCTATGTGAATGTCCAGAACAGGCACCTCCACAGACAGGAAGTGGGTTACAACGTCCTGAACACCTGCCACAACGTGGAGGGACCCTGAGGACACGGGGCTCAGTGAGAGGAGCACAGAAGGGCACATCCCGCAGGACCCCACTCCCAGGAGGGCCCCAGAGGAGTCTTGTCCACACAGACAGAGCGGAGAGGGTGGGAGTCAAGGCTGGTGTATGGGGTGGGGAGTCCGTGCTTCATGGGGACAGACTCTCCATTTGGGGAGATGGAAAGTTCTAGAAACCAAGGGTGGGGGTGGTCACAGGACAGTGTGAGTGTGCTTCATGCCGCTGAGCTGTGCACTTAAAAATGGTCAAAAAGTTAATTTTATGTTATGTATATTTTGCTCCAGTTTTAAAAAAGAAAAGAAAACACAGGTATTTAGCTACAAGTGTGCAGCCAGTGGGCATTTTGATAGCGGGGAAAATTCCCTACATAAATCACAGCGTATTTCCACACTATGGAATACTAGACTAGACCAAAAATACTGCTGGAAAATCTACGTTATCTGAATATCAGCTGTGCCGAGGCACAGATTTTTGTTTGTCTTGTTCACTGTCATCCCCCTGGCACGGAGTGGGCGCCTAATAAATGCCCACCAGCAGGAGGCCGCCTACATAAAACGCGGTACCCGTTGAATGAAGGATAAAATCTTCCAGCTATAAGGCTAAGTGCAAAAAAGCGGATAAGGTGACACTGTATTTTCTTGGTCTCCCGAAAGACCACTTTTCCATCTTTTATTGTTTCAGGAATCAGAAAAACACCCAACTGTTTCACTTAAAGCCACGTGTTTGTTTAGCCTGGCATGGGGCGCTTTTTGGTTTTATGGGTGGCTTTTTTGGTTTTGTTCTTCTTCTTCTTCATTTTTTTTTTTTTTTTTGAGAGCAAGAGAAGGAGAGAGAGCACGAAAGGGGGAAGGTCAAAGAAGAAGCAGATTCCCTGCTGAACAGGAAGCCCCGGTTTTTTGTTTCTTTTGCCTCTGATTTCAAGGTGTTGTTTTCCTTTCCTTTCTTTTTCTTTTTTTTTTCTTTTTCTTTTTTTTTTTTTTTTTGACAGAGAGACACAGCAAGAGGAAGAGTGGGAGAGGGAGAAGCAGGCTTCCCTTTGAGCAGGGAGCCTGATATGGGGCTAGGTCCTTAACGACTGAACCACCCAGGTGCCCCCAAGGTGTTGTTTTCAACAACTAATGGCAATTAAGAGTGAAGGAAATTCAGACATGAGCACTGAACAGAGGAAAGAAATGTTTAGAGGTCTGGTTTAGAGCATGCAACTCTTGATCTCAAGGTTATGAGTTTGATCCCCATGTTAGGTGTAGATATTATCTAAATAAAATCTTTAGGGGCGCCTGGGTGGCTCAGTGGGTTGGACCTCTGCATTCGGCTCGGTTCATGGTCTCAGGGTCCTGGGATCAAGCCCCACGTCAGGCTCTCTGCTCAGTGGGGAGCCTGCTTCCCCCTCTCTCTCTGCCTGCCTCTCTGCCTACTTGGGATCTCCTGTCAAATAAATAAATAAAATCTTAAAAAAATAATTAAAATCTTTAAAAAGAAAAAGAAAGAAACGTTTGTAGATCAATCACCGTTTTGTTTCTGGCTAGGGGATGCGGTAAAGAAAGGGTTCTCACAGTTTTCCTCTCTCATTGGCTTGTCTGCATTTCCTGACTTGTTTTTACTTTTTGTTTTCTGGGTTTGTTTGTTTTTTTTGCTTTTGTTTTATTTTTTGTTTTTTGTTTTTTTTTCTGAAGAGAATATATAACATTCATGCAACAAGAAAGACCGTAGAAACTAAGTTCAGCCAATGGCATAAAAGATATCACAGCTCTCTGGGACCTGTGGTGCTGTGACTAAGGGCACAGGTTCTGTCTGGAGCTGGAGGAGCTGGGTTCTAATCCCCACCCCACCACTTGTGACCCCGGAGACATTCACAACTGCTTTTGCCTCTAGCCCCCATATTTACACTCGCTCCCATCTCTGGAAGAAACTCACCCTACCGTGCCTGTGCAAGGGATTCTGTCCTCACTTCTCCCTCCTGGGAGGTTTGATATCTTTTCCCTCCTTTTTGTGCAACAATCCAGAAATTCCATTAACAGACCATGAGCCTCAGGATGCCATGTTGGAGAATGCTGTGTGCTGAAGGTTTGTGTCTCTTAAATCTGTATGTGAAGTCCTAACACCAGTGGGATGGCTCCTGGAGGTGGGACCTTTGAGAGGCAGTCAGGGTGAGATGAGGTCACGAGGGTGGGGCCCCCATGGTGGGATTAGTGCCCTTATCAGGGGACAAAGAGACCAGAGCCCTCTCTCCTTCATATGAGCACACAGTGAGAAGGTGGCCTCCACAAACCAGGAAAAGAGCTCTCCCTGAACCCGGCCACGCTGGCGCCCTGATCTCCCACTTCTAGCCAGCAAAACTGTAGGAAATAAATATTCGTCATTCCAGGCACTGGGGTAGTTAATTTTACGTGACAACTTGGCTGGGCTACAATGAGATGCTGAGATCACAGGTAATACACTATTCTGGGCACGTCTCTGAGGGCGTCTCTGGAAGAGATGACCATTGGACTCGGCAGACTGAGGGAACAAGATGCCCTCACCCAGGAGGGTGGGCCACATCTAATCTGTTGAGGGTTTGGATAGAATGAAAAGGTGGAGGGAGGGAGAATTCACTATCCCTGCTGGAGCTGGGACATCTGTATCCCTCGCTCTCAAGAATCAAGAGCTCCTGGTTCTCGGGCCTTTGGCCTCAGACCGAATCACACCACCATCTCTCCCGGGGACTCCAATTTGCAGATGGCCAATCAGAGGGCCTCTTGGCCTCCGCAATTTTGTGAGCCAATTCCGGGTGTGTGTGCGTGCGTGCGGGACACATATCCTTGGGCTCTATTTCTCTATTCCATTCCCCCTGCCTGTGGCACTTGTTACAGCAGCCTGAGCTGACTCAGAGCATTTCCCTAAGATTCCAGAAGAACATCATGGTGCCAGGGAGGGCACCCAGGGAGCACTGGCTCAGGGAGTCCCAGCTCCAGATGTCCCAGCTCCAGCAGGGATAGTGAATTCTCCCTCCCTCCACCTTTTCATTCTATCCAGACCCTCAACAGATTAGATGTGGCCCACCCTCCTGGGTGAGGGCATCTTGTTCCCTCAGTCTGCTGAGTCCAATGGTCATCTCTTCCGGAGACGCCCTCAGCTGATACCTGAAGGACCATTTGGTAGCCAAGTAAATAAGGCGTGGAACAGTGTTTCAGGAAGGGGGAACAGCACCTGCAAAACTCGGGAGCCGTGAGAGAACACCATAGTTTCCTCTTTCCCATAATTCTCAATAATCTTGGGTTTAGACAGCAGCAAAGTGGAGGCGGGGGAGTGTTGGGTGAAGGGTCTGTCGCGGGGGTGGGGTTCACAGTTCCTGGATGTGGACCTGCGTGTGCAGTCACCCGGCTCCCCAGCCTCAGGAGGGCCCCACACTGGGTCTGATGCTCTGTCGTCACCATTGGGAAATGCTTAATGCACTTGGGACAGTGAACATTCTCAGAGCCCCCAACCCCAGAGGTGTTACTCACGGGGATATTGGAGAAATCCCAGGTCAGATGGCCAAGCGCTTAGGCGACCTAAAGCGGGTTCAGATTTTGTATTTAGGGTGTCGCGGGTTGCAGGAAAGGAAAGGAAATGTTCAATTAAGCCCATGAGTGGGTAAATACATGCATGTGTGCATACGAATGGCGGAGAAGCGAAGGAGCGCGAGCGCGGGAGACAGACCCTTCACCCTTCCAGCCACCGGGGCTCCCTGCGCCCCTACGGTCCCGGCGCCGCCGGCTTTCCCGCCTCTCGCGAGCGCCCCCTGCCGACCAGAGGCTCGGCCACTCCCAACCCAGATCAGACAGGGCCTTCCGGCCGGCTGAGCCCTCCTCCTCGCTCCTAATTGGCTCGGAGTTGCTCGCGATGCATTTCGGGGAATGTAGTCTCTCGGTCCGCGTCTGCGCTTCCTGTGGCCCGGAGGCCTGAGGGAGTTACAGGAAGTACGTAGCCAAACTTGCCCGGGTTCCAGAAGTCTTCGTAATAGCGTTGCGCGACGGGAATTGTAGTCCACCCGTGGGCAGTTTCCGCCTCAGTCCTCCAGGTCGGAACGACAATTCCCCCCGTGCACCGTGGTCCCCGTTCGCCGGGGCAGGCGCGCGTCCTTCTAGGACTGGTAGTCTTGGCCCTCTCCGTTCTTCTTCTGTTTGGCGGAGGAGGCCGGCCTCAGGACTACATTTCCCTGCACACCCGCCGCCGCCCGCCGCGCCGGGCCGCGGCAGCCATTTTGTTCCGCCAGACAGGCCCCTAAGATGGCGGCCGGGGAGACGGTGAAGGTTGCCGCCTGCCCCTCCGGGCGCTAGCCCGCGCTCTCCGCGTCCCCCGGCGGCCGGCCCATGGCCTGGCGGAAGCCCGGACCATGGACCTCCGCACCGCCGTGTACAACGCCGCCCGCGACGGCAAGCTGCAGCTGCTCCAGAAGCTGCTCAGCGGCCGGAGCCGGGAGGAGCTGGACGAGCTGACGGGCGAGGTGGCCGGCGGGGGGACGCCGCTGCTCATCGCCGCCCGCTACGGCCACCTGGACGTGGTCGAGTACCTGGTGGACCGGTGCGGCGCGAGCGTGGAGGCGGGCGGCTCGGTGCACTTCGACGGCGAGACGATCGAGGGCGCGCCGCCGCTGTGGGCCGCCTCGGCCGCCGGCCACCTGGACGTGGTGCGCAGCCTGCTGCGCCGCGGGGCCTCGGTGAACCGCACCACGCGCACCAACTCGACGCCCCTGCGCGCCGCCTGCTTCGACGGGCACCTGGAGGTGGTGCGCTACCTGGTGGGCGAGCACCAGGCCGACCTGGAGGTGGCCAACCGCCACGGCCACACGTGCCTCATGATCTCCTGCTACAAGGGCCACCGCGAGATCGCCCGCTACCTGCTGGAGCAGGGCGCGCAGGTGAACCGGCGCAGCGCCAAGGGCAACACGGCCCTGCACGACTGCGCCGAGTCCGGCAGCCTGGAGATCCTGCAGCTGCTGCTGGGCTGCAACGCCCGCATGGAGCGCGACGGCTACGGCATGACCCCGCTGCTGGCGGCCAGCGTCACGGGCCACACCAACATCGTGGAGTACCTCATCCAGGAGCAGCCCGCCGGCGAGGAGGTGCGGCCGGGGCTGTCCGGGGAGGCCTCGGCCGCCGCCGGCCCCGGGAGCGCGCAGCCGCAGGGGGCCCGCGGCTGCCGCTGGGTCCCCGAGGAGCCGCTCAGCGATTCTTTCGAGAGCTGCTGCCCCACCAGCCGGGAGGCCGCCGTGGAAGCCCTGGAGTTGCTGGGAGCCACGTACGTGGACAAGAAGCGCGATCTGCTCGGGGCCCTGAAGCACTGGAGACGGGCCATGGAGCTGCGGCACCAGGGCGGCGCGTACCTGCCCAAGCCCGAGCCCCCGCAGCTGGTGCTGGCCTATGACTGCTCCAGGGAAGTGACCACCGCCGAGGAGCTGGAAGCGCTGATCACGGACCCCGACGAGATGCGCATGCAGGCCCTGCTGATCCGCGAGCGCATCCTGGGTCCCTCTCACCCCGACACCTCCTACTACATCCGCTACCGCGGCGCGGTGTACGCGGACTCGGGCAATTTCGAGCGCTGCATCCGCCTGTGGAAGTACGCCCTGGACATGCAGCAGAGCAACCTGGAGCCCCTGAGCCCCATGACCGCCAGCAGCTTCCTGTCCTTCGCCGAACTCTTCTCCTACGTGCTCCAGGACCGCGCGGCCAAGGGCAGCCTGGGCACCCAGATCGGCTTTGCAGACCTCATGGGGGTGCTGTGCAAGGGAGTGCGCGAGGTGGAGCGGGCGCTGCAGCTTCCCAAGGAGCCCGGGGACTCGGCCCAGTTCACCAAGGCCCTGGCCATCATCCTGCACCTGCTCTACCTGTTGGAGAAAGTGGAGTGCACGCCCGAGCAGGAGCACCTGAAGCACCAGACCGTGTACCGGCTGCTGAAGTGCGCCCCCCGCGGCAAGAACGGCTTCACGCCCCTGCACATGGCCGTGGACAAGGACACCACCAACGTGGGCCGCTACCCGGTGGGCCGGTTCCCCTCCCTGCAGGTGGTCAAGGTGCTGCTGGACTGCGGGGCGGACCCGGACGGCCGGGACTTCGACAACAACACACCGCTGCACATAGCGGCCCAGAACAACTGCCCCGGCGTCATGAACGCCCTCATCGAAGCGGGTGCCCACATGGACGCCACCAATGCCTTCAAGAAGACCGCCTGCGAGCTGCTGGACCAGAAGCTCCTGGCCAGGAGCACCCTCCAGCCCTTCAACCACATCACCCTGCAGTGCCTTGCCGCCCGCGCCCTGGACAAGAACAAGATCCCCTACAAGGGCTTCATCCCCGAGGAGCTGGAGGCCTTCATCGAGCTGCACTGAGGCACCGGGAGAGAGGAGCGTCCGGGAGGGCCGGGGCCGCGCGCGCGCGCGCTCCCGCTCTTCGTGGGCCCTTGGGCGGCGGGACACGGAAGGGCCCCGTCACCCCGGCGGGGACGCGAGGGGCGCTGGCAGCTTGCTGGTGCTCACAGCCTTCAGGGTCGCGCGCTCGAGGAGCTGTTCTTGGCCACGAGTCTTCCGTGGGGAGGAGACGCCCGCTGTTCCCTCGCCCCATCTGCCCGGGTCCCCGAGGGCTCTGCGTCCTTGCCTGGAAGCAGAGGAGCTGAAGCTCTTGCCTCTCGCCCCCCTGGCAGCCGGAAGAAGCTGCGATCCGGTCCGTGCTTCTCCGTGGCCGGAGAATCCCAGCCCCTAACGCGGCGTCGGGACTGGGGGCCCCTCGGCCGGAAAGCTGGAGATTCGAGAAGCAGGACCGACTGTCCCTTCTCCCGGCAGCACCGCTGCCCCCGCGCTGCCCCCGGGCTCGGCCTCCCATGGTTGCTGTTCTGGTTCGCGAGTGAGCAGGTTACAGGGGGGCATCGGAGTCCCGACGTCTCGCTGCCGCCTTTTTGTTTTCTTTGAAGAAGTTCGTTCCCGCGCGGAGTTTCCGTGGCGCCCGACAAGGCGAGGCGGTGGGGAGTGAGCCTCGCGGCCATCGGGCCTGCTGAGGCGGTGGACGTCCGCGGTGTCGCCGATCGGGAGCGTGACTGCGCCGCTTTTTAAAGCTTCACTCGTTTGCCTTCTGCTTGGGCTTCCCGACGTGGCGTTGATAGCAAGAGAGGCGTGTCCGGCCCCGCGCCCGCCCGGGGAAGGAGCGTGGCCGGCTCCGGTGCGGTTCCCCCCGGGTTCTGCGTCCAGAATCGGCGGCCCCGCAGCCCCGCACAGCCCAGCGGCTCCAGCCATTTTCTCTCTTTTCTTTTTCTTTTTCTCTTTCTTTTTTTAGCTGCTTGAAAGTCCGAGCCCAGGCGTTCCCCAGCAGATTCCGAGGACGCCGTCGGGCCAGCCAGTGGGTCGGCGGATGTCCACGAGCTGCCAGCCACGGAGTCTTGGTTTCCCGTCACTCAGGGTCTCGCGCCCATGCCGGGGACACTGCCGCCTGCAGACCTCGAGATCGCTGCGGAGCCATACTGCCCGCGCCCCGGCAGGCCGCCGCAGAGCAGGGGACAGTCGAAGGGGACAGAAGCAGCTGCCCCCACCCCGGAGGAGGGTCACACCCGGGAGGGGGGTCCTATCCCGCAGCCTGGGGTGGAGGGCGCAGCGACATGCCACCCCCCCCACCACCACCACGGCAGGGCCCCTGGGTGGGCCGCCCCTCCGAGGAAGCTCGGCCTCGTTTGGATTTGCAGTGTGAGTTAGGACATTATTTATTCTCAAGGCCGGGTCTGACCTTCTGTCGGGAGACGGTCCCTGCCCCTTGAAAGCACGGAATAAAGCAATGAGGCAGTTCACCCTGTGTCGCTGCGCTGGGGGGGGCTGCGGCGGAGTGCAGAGCCCCGTGGGGTGCGTTCGTGGAGACCCCAGGCCCCCCCAACCCACCGCCTCTCACCGGGGGCGTTTGGAGGGGTGTCTTGGGGCCACCGGCTCCGATGTCCCCAGGGAGGTGGCCTGTTCTTCGCGGGGGAAAGACGGGAGAGCCGCTGTCAACCCCGAGCCCCTGCTCTGTGGCCCTCCTGAGATGGGGAGGGGAATCGGGGTCTCTGCACGTCAGCCCAGTGCAAGCCCTGCTGTGTGGCCTCAGGACCCCCGCATGCCTGGGGAAGGGCTGGCCTCACCGGGGCCGCCGCCCGGGACAGCTTGCACCACAGCGCTGCCGTGTGATCTTGGAGTGGCCCCGGAGCACTGCACCGGCCTGAGCATATACTGTGCCCTTGCCGGATGCCGGGCTCCATCCGTGAGCCGCTCAGGACAGCTCTGGGCAGTCGGTGTTCTCCCTGTTCTGCAAGTTGGGGACACGGGCTATGGCGTGTTCCAAGACTCGCCACAGAGGAAACTGTCCCCCACCCCGGGCCATGTGTTTTGTTTTTCTTTTTCCGAGCCTAGACATGAGAACTGTGACTTCAGCCCCAGGCTCACGCAGGCCACTCAGAGTTCAGGGCGGAGGTGTCCCCAGGCAGCGACCCGCAAGATGCAAGGCAGCTCTCTTGCTCCCCCCAGCCCCAACCAGTCACAGTGGGCCGGGAGCCCGGTGTGCGCACTGCTCCACCCCGTGTCCCCAAACCTCTGTGGTCTGAGTGAAGGCGGGGCTGTGTGAAATGCAGGGACAGGTGCCATGGCTACCAGGGGAAGCAGAGGAGCCGGGGAGCCGAGCAGGCTGGGAGCTCAGGGTTGGGGGGTCGGAGGGGTCCCCCGCCCATGGGAGCTGCTGCCTGTCCCACCCCCCGAGCTGGGGTCAGTGCCTTGGGTTCTGCCCACTCGGCCAGCTGCTCAGTGGGTCCCTGTCTCACTTCTGGAGCTGCGTGGTGTCAGTCACGGCTGGGCCCTGGGAGCCCACGTGCTGAGGAAGCAGATGGGTGGGTGGATTCACAGGCCATGTCTGCCCCCTTGGGAGTCCAAGGCCTCTAGCTTGGGCCCCGCACGCCTGAGGGCCGCCACCCTCACAGGATTCCAGGACTGTCATCTGAGCGCTGTTTACAGGGAGCGGAGCGGAGCGTCCTGGCCCCGGGTTAAAGATAGCCTGGCTCAGAATCCGTCCCAGGCTGGAAAGGGGAGGTGACCAGTCCCTGGGAACATGGGCACTCAGGGCCGGCAGGGCAGGGCGCTGGCGCCGTTGTCCTGGAGCGAGTCCTGTCCTGTGGATTGCTGCGGGGGACTCAGCAGGGACTGGACGAGGAGGCGGTTCCACCAACCGGTGACCGCGAGCATGATCCGGGCGCTGCCACCCAGCACTCCTGCAGAGGGAGGCGGTTTCCCTCCGGGACCCCGGCACCTGTGCTTCCCATAGGCTGCAGGAGAGACGTTGAACGTGCCTTGGGTGGGACATTTGAGACCCCCCAGTACAACCTCCCCTGCCCGAGGCCTTTGTGTCCTCTACCAAAAGCTCATGGAGCAGTAATTTTTTTTTCTTTATTAAATATATTTGTTTATTTATTAGAGAGAGAGAGAG
>RCUC01154159.1:0-31262 GCA_003697995.1 Taxidea taxus jeffersonii | reverse complement strand
TCCTGGGATCGAGTCCCACATCGGGCTCCTTGCTCGGCAGGGAGCCTGCTTCTCCCTCTGCCTCTGCCTGCCTCTCTGTCTGCCTGTGCGCGCGCGCTCTCTCTCTCTAACAAGTAAATAAATGAAATCTTTTAAAAAAAAAAAAAAGAACACAAACCTATTTTTAAAAAAAAAGTTTTTATCAAAATCAGAGTTGTGATCCATTGCCCTCTACAGACTTATTGAGAGGCATGTTATTTATAAATTGTTAATTGGAATTTGAAAATAGGTGGAAGGCACATAACACTCTGATACATAATCAGTCCTTTTTTCACCATTACTATTAGCAAAGCCTGGTTGCTAAGAGGTCCTAGTTGGAGCCTCATCCTGTGAAATCAAAGGAGTCCTGAGACCATTTCAGGAATTGGGGGCACAGAGAGAGACTCTTTTTTTTTTTTTTTTTTTTTTTTTTCAGAGAGAGACTCTTAATGATAAAAAACAAACTGAGGATTGATGGAGAGGGGTGGGTGAGGGATGGGTTAGATGGCAGATGGGCATTAAGGAGGGCACTTATGATGAGCACTGGGTGTTCTATGTAAGTAATGAATCACTGAATTTTACTCTAGGAGCCAGTATTGTACTATATGTTAACCACCCAAAATTTAAGTTTAAAAAATACATACATATTACTTTGAATAAAAGAAAAAAATTTTCAAAATTGGGGGCACAGAAGTTAAGAAGGAAGAAGGGTATAAAAAAATCCAATGATTAGTAAAAACATGATTATTTGCCCCCTCTTTTAAGTAATCTCTTGCACCCAACATGGGGGTTGAACTCACAACCCTGAGATCAAGAGTCCAATACTTTTTTTTTTTTTTTTTAATTTGACAGACAGAGTAGGCAGAGAGGCAGGCAGAGAGAGAGGAGGAAGCAGGCTCCCCGCTGAGCAGAGAGCCCGATGTGGGGCTCTATCCCAGGACCCTGGGATCCTGGCCCGAGCCGAAGGCAGAGGGCTTAACCCACCAAGCCACCCAGGCGCCCCGAGCCCAGTGCTCTTTTAGCTCAGTCAGCTAGGCATTCTGACTATTTGCTCTTTTATAGTTAATTTTTTTTTTTACAGTGCCACACTACTTCCAAAAAAATTTTTATTTGCAAAGAAATAACTCCCTTCCTGATAGAAATAACATCACATTTAAAGAATAATGAATTATTTTATTTCTTATTTATTTATTTAAAGATTTTATTTATTCTTTTGTTAGAGAGCGAGAGAGAACACAGGCAGACAGAGAGAGGCAGAGGGAGAAGCAGGCTCCCTGCCGAGCAAGGAGCCCGATGTGGGACTCGATCCCAGGACACTGGGATCATGACCTGAGCCGAAGGCAGCCGCTTAACCAACTGAGCCACCCAGGCGTCCCAATTATTTTATTTCTTAATAAATAATCATGTTGAAATTTCTACAGTGGTTTCAGAAATATCCTTTACAACTTGTTTTTCCAATATGGGACAATGCATTGCACCTGGTAGTTGGCTTAAGTTTCCCCCCACCACCACCTTTTTTTAAGTCCCTTTTAATTTATAGCAGTTCAAAGAGGTTGGCCTTTTGACCTGTGGAAAGTGGCTTCTCATACTTTAATATGTGTAAAGATCATTTGAAAATCCTGCTGTGATGCAGGTTCAGATTCAGGTCCTTTAGGCTGGGGCCCAAATGTTGGTGTTTCTAACAGGCTCCCAGATGGTGCAGGTGCTGCTGACCTGATAATCTTCAGTTATCACCCTGAAGGATGAGACTTGAAAAAGTCCCATGTTCCCAGTTTCTCTGATTGTTTTCTCTTGGTACCTTTTAGTTAAAATTTCTTTAACTTGGAAATCTATAAATCTATAGGTTTGATTAGATTGAATCATTTTTGGTTGATAGCATATATCATAAGTACTTCTCCCTGGATCACATCAAGAGACAGTCTCTGATTATCCCATCATTAATGATCCTGAATTGAGCACTAGATTAGGGTAGGAGCCACATGATGTTCCCATGTAATCAGGAAAGGGTGGTGGTTTTGCTTGCAACCTAGAAGGTATCTCTGTGGCATTACTCTGGCATCACCCAGATACCTAGTTCTCCAAACCATTCACCAGCTTAAATCCTTTCATGAATCAGAGTTTCAGAAGTTGTGTTGATTTTTAATTGAAATTTCTTTAATTTTTACTAACTGCCATTCTTTTGTGAAGTAGAGCTCTCCATCAACTGGGACTTTTAGGTTACTTTATAGAAGGCAGTTAACTGTTGGAAGAGGAGGATAAGTGCTTAATTTCCCTTTACTTTCCAATTTTCAAAGAGTTAACTTAAAAGCCACCCCAATGTGACAAAACAGTTTTTCTAATTTTCTCTTGTTTTTCGATTCTCATATACAAACTCAGTTTTTCATAAAATCAGTATATTTTAGTCAGCTGTATTCTTTTTTCATGCTCAGATTGTTAGAGTTTTGACTTCTGGTTGCCTTTCTATGCTTGATCTCAGCCAAAAGGCTGAGAGAGGTTTACCGATTGCCTTTTTTGAACCACCTCCAATCTTACCCTTTGGATCTTTGAATGATCCCTTCCTTACTGGCTCAACAAGATAATCCAGACATTTTGTAATTGCTCTAGGCATGGAACAAGCTTGTTTCTCCAAGGACTCCTGGATGATATTAGAAATGAAAATCTAGGCTTTAGGAATGTCACTGATACTGGGTGACATTTTTTCTAGGCCCATTCTGTGAACTGAGCTAGAAAATACATATTTTTTTTTTAAAGATGTTATTTATTTATTTGACAGACAGAGATCACAAGTAGGCAGAGAGGCAGAGAGAGAGGAGGAAGCAGGCTGTCCACAGAGCAGAGAGCCCGATGTGGGGCTCGATCCCACGACCCTGGGGTCATGACCCGAGCCGAAGGCAGCGGCTTTAACCCACTGAGCCACCCAGGCGCCCCGAAAATACATATTTTTTCAAACTCTGAAATCATACTGATATTTTCAGTTCAATTTAAAAAATACTTTTACTTAATTTTGTATGCTTGTGTTTTGTTTCTCTTGACACTTGATTCCTTACAGCAGTAGTTCTCAAAACTATAGCATTCAAGAACCACCTGGCCAGCTTCTTACCCTTGCTAGGCCCCAGCCCCTAGAGTTTCCAGTCAAGTAGGTCTGGGTGAGGCCCAGGGATTTGCATATCCATTTTCTCAGGTGAATTTTGAGGCTGCTGGTCCAGACCATACTTTGAGAACCACCCTTCAAACACAATTTTCTCAGAGTAAAGGGGTTGAGCTAAATTAAAGATAATCTAGGAAAAAATAGCCCGATCTTTCAAAGATGACATGTGCTTTTCATATTTGAGGACAGAATGGAGAAAACCAAGAGAAAATTTAAAGATAATGAAACAGGAGGTGTGCATGGTAGTGGAAGTCTCTCAGGCTTCCAGGAATGTTGGAGAGGGGTAGTGTGAGGACAGACAGGTTTCAGGGGCCACTGTATAATTTGGCAAGAGATTTTTCTCGTCTCTGTCTCACTCATCAGAATGTAAAGAAAGGAGGGGTGGTTTGAAACGATTTGAGCCTGCTACAAATACATTTTTTCCTGATATGTTGTGCATTTCAGATTAGGGTGCTTCTGTTTCCCTCAAGTCTTTTTAACTGTAAATGACAGGTTAGGTGCTATTAATAGAAAAATATAGGTCCTTTGTTTAATACTAGTGTTTTAAATGTATATGTAAGGCAACCTTGATTGGAAACTTATAAAGATGAAGTCTTGCATGTAATTTGACTTTCTTTTAACTTGGGGATCCATTAGAAAGCTTGTAATGTTTATCTCATTAGTTTAAAAAAATTGATTGGTCAGCTATTTATATAGTATGACTCCCCCAGGTGTAGTAGGAAATGGGATAGATTGTGCAGTCTGAGAAGGGATTGGCGAGGGACAAGTTCAGGTTTCTGCTGACATTTTGCCTTTGTCTTTTTAAAAATGAAAAAAGTTGCAGCTTTGCCACAATTAGGTGGCTTTCTATAACACCTTTCTTTTAAAATAAGGGCAGGGTGGGCATTTTCAGATCTGCCCCATTTACTGAATCTCATTAACATCATGTTCAATTTTTTTTTTGTTCTTTCAGTTAAGTGATTTCTTATTTCATATAGTTTTAAGCTTTGCTCTTAAAAGTTAAAGTATTTGACCTTAAATAATATATTAGGTTTTGGGGTTTTTTTTTTTCTTTTTCTTTTTTTAAAGATTTTATTTATTTATTTGTTAGAGAGAGAGAGAGAGAAAGAGCGAGCAGAGGCAGAGGGAGAAGCAGGCTCCCTGCCAAGCAAGGAGCCCAATGTGGGACTCCATCCCAGGACGCTGGGATCATGAGCTGAGCCGAAGGCAGCTGCTTAACCAACTGAGCCACCCAGGCGTCCTGGTTTTGGGGTTTTTTTTAAGGTTTTTGGCGGGGCAAGTGGTAAGAGGGGTTGTTTTTTTCCTTGGGCTAGAAAGCATTACACACATCAGTTACTGTTTTTTGCTGAAGTAAAATGCTGCTTTCTAGGCCCTTGAGGAATTTGGAGCCATTATCCCAAAAGCCAAATGACTCTATAATGCTGTCTTAGTCTGTTGCTCATGTATTTGCTTCTTAACTTGGCTGTGCTGGGGTGTTGGAGGTTTTTAGACTTCTTGTTAAGATTTGGCTGCCTTACTAGAGTCCAGTTGGGGTGTTGAAACAGGCATTGAAGGTCCTCTGTGGCTCTTTTTCATGTATTCTATTGAAAACCCTGCTGCAGGTGGTTGAAATTGTTGTGAAGTGCTGATTACTGACTTCAGTTTGCATAGTAACCACTACATTCACACAGAGGGCTGTTTGATATTCTAAAGTCCTTTTGGGGGCATCTGGGTGTCTCAGTCTGTTAGGCATCTGCTTTGGACTTGGGTCATGATCTCAGGGTCCTGGGATCGAGCCCCACATCAGGCTTCCTGCTCACTGGGGAGTCTGCTTCTCCCTCTCCCTCTGTTGCTCCCCTGCTTGTGCTCTTGCTCTCTCAAAGAAATAATTAATCTTAAAAAAATAAAGTACATTTTGAGGAGGGCCTGAGTTGGTTAAGCGTCCAGCTGTTGATCTCAGCTCAGGTCTTGATCTCAGGGTCCTGAGTTTGAGCCCCAAATGGAGCCTACTTAAATAAAGCTCAAAGATCATTTTCAGCATATTGTTTATGTTAAAATATTATCTAATATTTGGTCAGTTGCATAAAGGCAGTAGTTTTTAGTCTAATCTTTCTGAAATCTGATGAAAGTTTTAGGATTTTTCCATCAGAAAAATGCTTCTATGCTCAGTTTTGGGTGAGTTGAGACCCCCCAAACACTTCATTAACTAACCTATCTTAAAGTATTGAGATCAGTTTTCCTGTGATTTGCAGACTCACCAAAAAAAAAGTATTTCTTTTTTTTAAGATTTTATTTATTTATTTGACAGATAGAGATCCAAGTAGGCAGAGAGGCAGGCAGAGAGAGAGGAGGAAGCAGGCTCCCTGCCAAGCAGAGAGCCCGATGCGAGACTCAATCCCAGGACCCTGGGATCATGACCTGAGCCGAAGGCAGAGGCTTTAACCCCACTGAGCCACCCAGGCGCCCCCAGACTCAGTATTTCATAGTCATTAACTCTAAAGCATATTTTTGAAAAGGAATTTAGCTGCTAAGTATTCTTGATAGACATTTACTATATATTTTTAAAATACAGTTCTGGTGATCTGGCAATTTTAGAAAAATTAAGATCCTCTAGGTAAATTTTTTTTCTTTTTCATACCATTGTTCATGAAATGCTTACAAAATAAACCCCATACTTTGGTGTTAAATGTTTTTTCCAGCCCTTCATTTTTTTTTTTAAGCTGGAAAAATAACTTTAATTTGTAACTTGTACCACAAAGGGTTATGTAAAGTGTTCTGGAAATTAAAAAAGTAGTGGTCAGAGAAGAAGATAGCCTTACTTAAACATATAGATGACTCCTCTTACTGGATTAAAGTGAAAACTCACCACCAATTTTAGCTTTTCTTTAATAGAACCCACTAGGAGGCTAATGTAAGGAGATAAAGAGAAAAAAAGTATACAAAGAAGGCTTGTGTATGCAGGATGGTTTTGATACTGATCTTCTGTCTAAAAATTTACTTTAGCCTGCTGTTCGTTCCAGCTAAATTTGTGAAATTGCCAAAAATTATGCAAACTGCATGGCTGCATTTATAAATATAAATTTGTAGGCAGTATAGGTGTTTTTAAGCTGCAAATTTCATACCTTTGACACTGTCTCTAAAGCACTTACTTACACATGTATAAACATATTAAATTGTAGAATTTAAGATCTTGCTTGGTTGCTTAAATGTTCCAGTAACCAAGATGAGACCTTTTCCCACTCTGGTCACAAAAAGTTTTGTTTGAATTGAGTTACTTCTTGAAGGATTATTTTAAAGGTTTGTTTAACAACCAATACTACAGAAGAGGCATTTATACTAGGGTATTTTTTGCATGTGTGTTCTTTTGTTTCTTTTTAAACTTAGTGGTAAAGTTGAAGGAAAATGCTTTTTAAAGGTCTTTTGAATCCATCATATTTACAATAAGCAAGTTAAAACTTTCTCTTTTCTTCCAGATAAAGCTTCACCAAGAAGGTTGCCCAGGAAACGGGCACAGAAGAGATCAGTGGGATCTGATGAGTAAATGTTCCTTTGTGCAACAATTCAGTCTTTACTTAACCTGCCCTAATGTTTTTCGGCCTGATGGGAATTAGTGCAGAGAAGCCATATCACCATAGAAGGCAACTACTACTTATGTGTGGACTGAGCAATCAGAGTCTGTGGCGATAATATTACTGAAAATGCACTGCATTCATTTTTCTAAAGTAACAAATTTGGGTTTTTTTTTAAGCCATTAAAACCTATGTGTGTGCGTGTGTATGTATGTGAGCAGTTGGTGTTACCAGAATCATTGTTGAACTACCTGAAGCCTGCCTTTAGAATACTAAACATAATGCTGTTGTGTCTCTTTTTGACATTTTCTGGTACTTTCCCCCCTGCCAAAACTCAGTGAATATTTGTCCAATATGATTGCACATGTCCTGCCTTAGATTGTTTTAAAGAAAACAGTTTGTTTCTCTTTTATAATTGCTCAAATCCAGTTGATGGCACAAATTAGTATTTTGTTATTGTTGCTGTTTTCCGACTAGTATTCTAAAGGCACAAACAGGAGTAGCTGCTTTTTAGCAATAGAATTGTTTTGGTATTTTGCTGCTGTTTACCATAATGCGCACCTGCACCTTCAGAAAACTTCCCAAATGAGTCTAAGGAATTTGGGGATTTCTAGCAACAAAATTGTGAAGCATGAGAATTCTGCTGATTTTGATATATAAAACCCACCCCTTTTTCTTTTTTTTCCTTTTTTTTAAGAAAATGGTACATTTGCGGGACCTGAGTTGTGTTATCCATTGTTGTTTTCTTTCTGACCCACTTAGATTTTTTTGTTTTTTTAAGAGATCATATTTTTCTCTTAATAGGAGTATCTTGCTTGAAAAAAATTGCCTTGGTCTATAGACTAAGCAAAAAGTCAGTTTATATGGGTAGAGATATATTACAAGTAGTAATAATCTGTAAAAAAAAAAAAAAAAAACCAAATTGGATATTTTTTTAAGTAGTTAACCAGTTGGTTTTTATCTAATATTTTTGGGTAATTTGTTCAGAAAACCTTTTTTTAGTAAATCTGAAGAATTCCAAAATTTTAAGCACTTAAGATCTCAGTACCAAAATTAGATTGGACATTGTAAAATTCTATTAGAGTCACTCTTATTCTAGGTAGTAAATTAAGTTTGGCATTATTGTCAGACTGGATAAAGGGTAAAGTAAAATAGTGTGAACAGATAAGAGGCTTTTCCCCTCTGTCTTTAAGCCATATTCTCCCACATATATTTTGTAAAGAAATGGTTAATGAAATTTTAGTGGCTGTTTAATTCCTGATCTGTCTTTAATACAATGGATTTGCCCCTCCTGCCCTCTTCTTTATAATCCCCGTCCATTCCCACATGAAACAACAGCAAAACAAGACACACAAACAAAAAAATCTTACCAAGTTCTATAAGTATTTAAACATCTGAGCCAAAGCCTATGACAATAGAATAGAAGTTATTGTTGTATAGTTGTTAATCACTTCGCAAGTAGGGGCTAAGGTGTCAAATTCTCTATATTGGCATTGTGGAACTATAAACTTTCTATACCTGTAATATAAAGTGTTTGAGTTTTTAATTGGGCTGTATGATCATTAGCTTATTTTGAAAAAGCTCTATGAGCTGTAAAAACTGCATGTTTCTTGTTTAATGTAATATAGGAGACCCTCCACCTTCTCAAGGAATATATTTCAAAACATTGTTTTGTGAATTCCTGAGTTTGAGAAACTCCTAGAACCATAATGCAGTGAGGTGTAATTACAAAATTTAAATGGTTTCTAGACAGTTTCATTGACTACTTGGTGTTACTTAGGCAGTGGCAAAGCCACTGAGTTACAGGTGCCAGCCCTTCTGATTCCTAAGTAATTTGCCTTACATGCTAGCCTTTCCACTGCTGAGGTGCAGATTAGTACCTCAAAAATTATTTTTTTTTTATCATCGATTGGGAACAGTTGAAAACTCTTTTAAATCCTCAGCTGCCAGGGTCTTCTATAGTATCAGTATGTGTTTAGCAGAAAACTAACTCCATAATGAATGGAATTAAATTCCACACATGGTTTGTTCAAGCACACTTAATAAGTAGCCTATTTTTTAAATGTCTTTTTTAAATGTAAATATTTGGATGAAGTTTTTAAAGTTTGTTTTGATATATTCATTTGCTACACCAACCATGGTTTCAGAGCTTACCTTTGAGCAAATTGGTTTCAGAATCTGTAAAATGAACCAAGAATCTTGTGTACCAAACCTGTCATGCAGACATGTGAGAATAATGTGTTCATAAAGCATGGATCTTGCTTTGGTTGTATAGCTTCATCATTCATTTCACGGTCTTACGTAGTGAGTGACTTTTCAGACTGCCCCGCCTCTGAAGTGTTGTCTGAACAATGGGGTGGGGCGGGGATGGGACCTGCACGGTCCTGAGGAAGAGAGAAGTCAGAAGAAAAGGAACATGGACCTGACTTTGGTAGTTTTTAATTTTAAGTAAGTTTCAGAAAATAGTGACTTTGATAGGAGGAAAAGGCAGATTTAGCTCTTAAAAACAACAACAGCAGCACTGAAAGCCACTGCCTTAAAGGTATATTTGCAGTGCATTAGCCCGTGTGTCTCTGTTGTGGAGTAGTCAGTGGTGGTAATGGGACCTTGAAATCTTTATTTAATGACTTGACTTGATTTTGGAGTGACAGTAGTAGGTAAATGTGATATGTCAGTCTCTCATATAGCGTTCATCTTTTTTGGTAGAATGATTTCCATACCCTTGGTTGGAAGAAAAAAGAAACTTAGCGAATTTAAATAGCGAATTTAAATAATGAAGTTTTTTTTTTTTTTTTTTTTTTTAATCTTAAACTTGGCAATACACATTGGCTCTCACTGGAGTTTTGATAGATTACAATCCTTGGTCTTTCATTCTTTATTTTAGTTGCAAAATTAGATTTTTAGCTTGAATTTAAAAATTACTATCTGCATTTCCAGCTACACTTGAAATATTTGCCACATTTTTGGACGGGATGATTTATAGCTGTAAAATCAATACATTTATTCTAGTTTTACTAAATAAAATCCTACTTTGAGCTAATCTCTCCAGATTAGTGAAGAGCAACCTTCAGCTCCTCACTACTAGCATAAGCGGCGTATTAGGGTAGTACGGGGCAAGAACAGAGCTGACCTGCAAACTTGTCAGCAGCTTTAGGCCTCTTACAGAACTTTACTAGTTAACATTTCATGCTTTTATTCATTGTTTACACAAAAGCCTAGACTTTTATAGTAATTAATTCTATATATAACCTGAAGTTCTGGGGTTTTCCCTTTTTCAGACCGGAATTACTTAGGAGTATGGCTCTGAGGTTCAGGTAGCACTTAGCTGCCTTCTTAAAGGCAGTGGAAAGGAACTCATTTATTAGACATCAGCTATGTGTTCTCTTGGGCCTTTCCTTTCATCATCTAATAAAGCTTCACAACAACTCCCTGAAGGAAGGTGATCCTCACTTTACAGATGAAACAAAAAATAAAAAAAAAATCTCCTGAATTCAGTTAGCTTGTTCAAGGTGTGACAATTTGATTTTAGATTCAGAGCTTTTTCTAAAACTCCTACATTCTTTCCCCTGCACCACGTTTAAGACGGAAATGTTACAAGACCAAGCGCTTGGGCAGCTTACAAATACTTGGTTTTCCAGAGTTCAGCAGCCGAAAGCTCCAATAAACTCAGTAGTTAATATTACTGTATCTCTACTTACACTATTCAATAGTTGTAAATGCTGCTCAACTCCAGAAAACTAAAAAAATGACCCCAGAGAGTCTCTGAGTTGTTGCAAATCGATTTGTGTGTCAGTTTCTGGTGTATACATGTAATTCAGAACTTATATATGATAACTGAGTCATCCACACTACCTAATTTAATCTCAGGAATGACACCTCTTTACCCTTGATTAACAAAATCATGGTCTTTAAAAACTTTTCTTTTTTTAAGATTGATATGCTAGTTTGGCTGGATTTTTACATTGTTTTTCTTTTAATTTTTAAGTTTTAAAAGGTTGAAGATTCATCTTCATGTTAAAAGATGAATGTGAAGTACAGCTGACCTCTGAACAATGGGTTTGAACTGCATGGGTCCACATATATGTGGTTTTTTGTTTCAGTGAACCCAGTTCTGTAAATGTATTACCTCTAACGATTTAATCTTGGAAGTAGTCGTATATAATACATATACAAAATATGTGTTGATCAACTGTATTATTTTTTTTTAAGATTTTTTTTTTTATTTTATTTGACAGAGATCACAAGCAGGCAGAGAGGCAGAGAGAGAGAGGGGGAAGCAGGCTCCCAGTTGAGCAGAGAGCCTGATGCGGGGCTCTATCTCAGGATCCTGGGATCATGACCTGAGCCAAAGGCAGAGGCTTTAACCCACTGAGCCACCCAGGCGCCCCAGTCATTATTGATGATGGTTCTGGCCAGCAATAGGCTAGTAGTAGTTATGTTTTTGAGAAGTCACAGGTAGTGGGTTTTTGACTGCATGAGAATCAGTGCCCTGAAGTCTGCATTCAGGGGTCCGCTGTACTCATTCTTTGGTTATACAACTACACAAAACTGGGATTGTAGGTTAAGCGTCTGTCTTCTTTTCTGTTCAAGTGTGGATTTCCCTTAATGGGCACCATGGAGCATCAGAAAGAAAATCCAGTATTCTCTAGAAAACATGAAGAACAACCCTTACGTAGATTTTTCTAGTGCCTGTGATGATCTAACACTTCGGTTCTATGTCTGTTTCTCTTCGGACTGTGAGTTCTGCATCTTATTTGGCTTTTATCCCCCGTTTCTAGCTTGCAGTTTTCATGTGGAAACATAATCAGAAATGTTTAAAGAAAGAACGAGAAAATGTGGGCCTGTTTTCTTTTGTCATTCTTCCATGGGATTGTGTTCCGAAGCGTTCTTGGTGATAACCCGGGAACACTGGCCGTTCTGTGAGGCTGAACAAAGAGAGGTAGTTTGGTGTGCTAGCCTTTGGACTGGGACTGTAGCCCATCCTGGCCTCTAAGCTGTGTGAACCTGAGGGCAGCTCACCTGTGGAGTCTTAATGTGTTTGTTCTTTTTAAATTGAGGGATACTTGAAGTGTCCAAATTGATTCTGTTTCCTACAAACTCTTAATACAGTGTTACTAAATGATTCTTAAATTTAGTCAGCAAAACCAGAACTAAGGTGTGGCTGCCTGGGTTCAAATCCAGCTGTTCGTTAGGGTCAAGTTACATCATCTCGTTGGCTTCCGTTTTGGGTGCCTACCTTTTAGAGTTGGTAGCTGTTCAGAACTTTGCCTAGCGCCTCGGAAGCTACGCCGGTGATCGCTTCTGCTGGCGTAAAGCGCCATATTGTAACGTCCTGTGAAGCATGTCAGTGGGAGGTGTACATGGCACTTTTTGGACTTCAGCACGGATAGTAGTTAAATTCTACTGTAGAGGAAAGCTAAATACTGGGTTTTTTGTTTTTGGGGGGTTTTTTTAGCTAAAGAGTGAGAGTCTTAAGATGGACGTGTAATGTAGCTAACGCTCTGGATGTAGTGATGAACCAGAGCAGTAGGGCCGCCAAGGGGAGTTTTATTATCATCTTTTAGAGCTTTTGGAGCAGCTGCCGTGTTCTCCTTTGATGGCATTGCTGTTCAAAACACTTTTTAACTTTCAGAATTTCTTTGAGCTTCACACAGAGCTACCCAAAGAGAATCAGTCTTCCTTTTTATTTTCAGAAATCCATTTGTCCGATCATCTAGCTTAAATTTGTCAAAATAGGTGCTGAGGTTCTAAAAGCATGTTAGAAAGGAGTATGAAATATTTTCGTCAAGAATAGTGTTCAGATTGAGCAGGTGTATGTATATCAAACATGTGCTCAGCGTTCCACATACATTCCTATTCAGTCCTCACAGCTACCCTAGATCACCCATTACCCGTCAGGAAGCCGCTTCAGGGAGCCCCGAGGCACCCATGGTGCAGATTGGGTCCATTGCTGCCTCCAGCTCTGCTGGAACGAGACCTGTGACTCGTCGGGAGCGCCTTCACATTCACGCGCAGAATCTACTTACCTGTGCTCTCGTTGCGTCGCTTAGGGTCTGTTTGGATGGCTCGATACCTCCCCTGAGGCAGGTACCTTCTTCTGTCTTTGTGTTATCACAGCAAAAGTGGTAGATTTATCAATACTCTGGACAGTGGCTTTTTTTAAGAGGACCTGTCGCCATCATCCAAGGTAGAAAATGTAAAGTCATTGGTCCTCAGTACGCAGTTCAAGTACTTCGTCCCTTGAACTCTCTTGGGTGGTTTATTATTAGAGTCACGTGTGTTTTAAGGTCTTGTATTTAATACCTCAGACTGTTCATAATTGAGTGAGCTTTTCATGGCTAAAAATACTGGTTATGTATTTCAGTTTACCCCTGCAAGTTGCTGGCACTCTGTCTCCACTCAGCGGGAAGCAGGATCTAGAGCAGGCTGTGGTCTGCCTGTCCTGAAGCCGCCTGCAGAGAAGGTAGTGGCAGAGGGAGGACTCCGCGGTGGTCTGATTGTGGTCTGGCTTGACGCGTTAGTCGAATTCCACCTGGGTAACCCACATCTGGTTTAGACTGAAGCCCCTGCCTGGAACTAATCTCATTTCGGGAACCACTGGTAATATTCTGTGACCCTTTGGTCCCCGTGGTGACTTCACGTGCCTGATGGCCTCAGAGTCTGTTTTCAGGGAAGATCCTGGTTGGGTGCCATCTTGGTCTGTGCAGTGAGACCGAAGTCTACACAAGGTGTTCAGAGCTGTCATTGGGCCTTCTTCATTGTCACCAGTCCTGTCTTTCAGATTTTTGAGACTTCTGACTCCAGCCGTGCACCTCCTTTCCCTTCGTCCTCACCATCTGTGACTTTTTCCCTTTTGTGCACACTTATATGAAAACCCTCCTGTCTTTTGCATGATTCTCTTGCCCCTCTAACTGCATGCCTGTTTTGTTTTCTCTTTGTCAAAATATCTCTTAAAATATTGGATTCTTTTTCTTCACTAGGCTTTCAGTCTTTTAAATTTCTTTTGATTTAGCTTCTGCCCAAAAAAACCTGTTCTCAGGATCTCGTGGTTCCCTATTTACCAGCCCTCTGCACTCTGAATACTCTGGCCTCGACTTGTGTGATTAACCCACTGACCACCAGCGCCCCCCGCCCCAGCGCCAAAGTTTCTTTTAGTTTCTGTGATGCTCTTGCCTCCTTTTCTTATCTCTAACCCCAAACTCAGCCTCATTGTCCTGTCTGTACTAGGTCTGGAGAGCTTCGTTAACTGTTTATTACCTCAGTCCTTTCTTCTTTTCCTGGTGCCATTCTAACCACCTGTGATTGGTTTTCATTTAAACTTTCTATTGTAACCCAGAACAAACAAGTCACAGATGTTTATTTCCCTCTGTAAATCTCCCCGGTCTGACTTCTCACCTTTCTCCAGTAACATGGCTCCCATTTGTCCAGCATCAAATCCAAGTAGCGCCATTTGCACACAAGCATTTAACAAATTGTTACTAATTTTAGCTCTCCTATGAAGTGAATTAGATTGTAATTCTCTCCACTTCATAATCTAACAATTTCAGAACTTCAAAGACATCTGAACTCATTCATTATAGGCAAAATATCTCTGATTCCAAGTATTTCTTTATTTCCTAAGTCATTGCAGGAGCTCTCGGGTTTGCTATTTTAATTCTAGTGCTTTCAAACTTGGAATGTGATTTCTGGCGTATTTTCATCAGGTTACTTGTGACCATTTTCTTCCTCAGGCTTTATTTGGTAACTGTCGGGGACGTTCTCTGCGTTCAGGACTGCTTAATGAAAGTGGGCCTGATTAATCCATAACTTGCTCGTGCGCCTTTGAGAAATGTTGCTGCTCCATGAGTATCTGGAAATCAGTTTTTCCAGTTTGGTAAACCCAAGAGCAGCCGTTTTCTTTGCTACTTGCAGTGGTCTAGCCTACCACCTAAACGGGTCTGCTGTCCTGTAAAATGCATTTTAAAATGTACATACCCCTCAATTAAAGCTGGTCTTGAAAGTATTTGTACTCAGTACAGAATGTTTCCAGAATTGCCACTGCGTATTATTGCTAGGTCTTAAAAATGAGAAGCACAAAGTGAATCTGAAATGCTAAGCAAAAAAAAAAAAGAAGTACAATATTGATTTTAATTTTCCCCTGGAATTTGTAAAAAGCAAAAAAGCCTCACACATTTTCTGCTTTTAAAATTCTGACATTTCAAGCAACAAAGCCTTGCTTTAGAATAAAGACAATTGAAGTTAACTTTCACTTGTGCTGTCGTCAGCTAGTTGACTTTTCAGGTGATGGTCATAGGACACCCTCCCCATCCCGGCCCCCAACCCTGCCCAATACTCACACACATATTGAGAGTTTGGGTTCCCAGTAATTGTACAGACGGCATATCCTGAGCTTGTTAACATTTTTAAACAAGCAGAGAGGCATCTTTTAACTTCATCTGTGTTGATGAGTCAGTATGTAGAATTTACTTTTCAAGTTTTTATGGTAAGCGATAGAGCTGAATTAATATTTTCTTCATAGAAAAAGTATGGAAGTCTCCAAAAAACTTTGAAGGTGCAGTGTTTATAGCTATATAATGTTTTTAGTCTTTCCTAAAGGAAAAAATGAGTATCAAAAAATATTAGGACAGTAAGAACCAGCATTTTAATTTCTTGTCCACAATGCTTAAAGCACTCAGTATTAAATAAATGTCAGATTAGTCCAAAGTCCGAAGACCAGTATACATACAAGATGCTAAAGCAGTTTTTGTGGTAGGGTGGTAGATTTTTTTGTCCCTTTTCAAAATGTTTATAAAATGTTTCTATTTTATAATGGAAGAAATAAATGTTAAATTTATCTGAGCCTCCTGCAATGAACATAATAATCACAATGGTTGTGGGCAGCTTTGCTGTGGCTTAGAAAATGAGCCAAATTATGAAAGTTGGAGGTATTGTCACTTTACATATTCAGAGAAAATTAAGATTATTGGTGGAAAATCCTTGAGAGTATTTTTCCTTTTTTCCTTAAAGGAACTCCAGCTTTCCCTGCGTTATTTTTTAAATTAATAAACTACATCTGCGGCTGGCTTTGTGCCAGGCCCCATGTTGTGTTCTTTCCCTCCTGCCCCACTCTGCCTCCCAGTCCCTGTGCCCACCTTGACCCAATGAGTCCAGTCCTGCCCCTCATCCACTAGTCACACTCCAGTGATCATGAAGACCGCTGTCGTCCACGGGCGATCTGGTCCTCCCCGACCCGCTCCCCTCGTCCGAGCCATCAAGGTGGCATCTGCGTCCCAGCACTGTTTCTGACTGTCCGTCCACCCTCACCACTACCTGAAACTCCCTTGTCCTTCCATTGTCTCACCCCTTTTTGAGGAATTGTATTTACCAGATCACCAAGCCTTAAAATAATAGTTGACACATGGTAAATGTTTTAATAAATACAAATTATTATCCCAGCCATACAGTAAAGTATGTATGTCCCCATTTTGCAAATGAGGAACCTGAGTACATAAGTAACTTACTAAAAACCACTCAGCTACTAAGTGACAAAGCTAAGATGGGAGCCAGATATGTCTGTGTCCAGAACCTTCAGGATTCTCCTGCCTCCCTCATGATATGGAAGGTTTCCTAGGAACCTAGTCACCATTCCCTGAAAACCCAGGAGAAAATAGGTTGAATTGTGGTGCCCGAGTCTTGGCTTCATCTGTGCACACGACTTCCAGGCTCATGTGGCAGACGACTGCACCTGGAGGATTCTAGAGAAGAGGCCGAAATGGCCTCTTGCTTGTACATAGCAGCTCCCACGGAGCATTCACCAACACAAAACTCAGGAGACTGGCAAGCAAGTGCCCGAGAGTTGCTGTAAGGGCGGTTCATTACACTGTGAAATCCGTAGGTGAGTTCTAGAAAAGGAAGTGGGACAATAGGGAAATCACAGCTGTAGCTTCAAAATGAAGTCAGTTCCCAAACTGTGAGTGAATCATAACCTTAAACATTTCTTTGTTAAATTTTTTGGTATGACTTAGCAAACTATACCAAGTTGAGACAATTCAATTAGCTATTGTAGGTGCTCAAAAGCTGCCCACCAGCCATTACACGATCGCGGTGAGGAAAGACAAAATAGAAGTGCAAGCCCTGAACAAGCTCAAGTAGTATTTCATGTCAGGAGACCAGCTGTGTTAAGATCTTCCCAATTACCAAGTTTGTAATAAGGGAATGATTTATTACTTCTGAGTTTTGGATTTCATAATTTTAAATCAGTTGTACTCTTCTAGAACTTTCCGATAGGAAAACCCTTGAAAGCATAACCATTATTCCCCAGGCCAGCCTTGGTACTTGTCTGTGTGAGTGTGTTTTGCTGCCCTCTGCTGGTAACCGTTGGTACAGCAGTGCAGGCTTCCTTCGCGGGGCTGCCCCTTGGCATTGGTAGAAAAGTGAAGAAGGATTGGGAAGAAGACAAGTCTGTGTTAGGGATTCTTCTCTCCTAAACAAACTACTGCTCCAGCCCATGCAGCCCAACCAGCCTCTGCATGCCCGTGCACCGCCCCCCGCCCCAAACGAAACATCAAGTTAAAGTGAATAATACTGCTTTTGCTAAGATGTCAACGGAATGATTCGGATTTTTGTTACTTGAATGGTCGTGTCAGTGATGAATGCTATAGCCCCATGCGGGTCACCTGTGCTGCTGGCCAGGCACCGCTCTGCTCTGCCTCTGTCATGTACACACACACACGTTTACTTCAGATGAACTAACCAAGTATTTTTACTCGGACATCAGTGCAATATGATGGTTAATAGCTATTGGAATTCGATTTTGTTTGACTCAAGGCTCACCCATTTAGTGGCTGGATAACCTTAGACGAGCCACTTAACTGGCCTCAGCCTGCTTCTGTAAAATGGGATAATAGTACTGAAGTTATTAGTTACTAATATTCAGTGAATATTTACATAGCCCTCACTATATGTCACGTGTCCAGCTTTTTGCCCAGTGTAGCACTCTCTTCCGTAACCCCCTCTGTGGACACCTCCACTGGGCCAGGCCCCCCCTCCCATCCTTGAACAGCTCAACTCTTAGACAATTCTTTCTTCAACCCAAATCAGCCTCCTCGTGCTATGTCACAGTTCCACTGTCCAGATCATCTTAGATAAAAGATATTTTCCCTTGGGACAGTCCATACATTTGAGGAGCCTGTCACTCCTTCCTTTATTGAAAGGCACCCTTTAACCAGGTTAAAGTAAAAAGCAGTAATAATCACTTCAACCTACCTGGATTTTTTTTTTTTTTCTAAAATCATCCCATAATTTTTTTTCCAAGGGAGCACTGTCTTTATTAAGATGATGGGAAATACCTAGCCAGTTAAAAATCTTACATTTGTTATTGAATAATGCAAAGGTCCAAAGTAATGATTTATAGGAATTAAGGATAGAAAAAATTCCCTTTGTTCTCTTCCTCCAAAATGCATTACCTCAACAGTTACTTGCCCTCAGGCAGCATTCGCGAAATAATTGCCCAGAAGATCACCCCAGGGAGACTGGCTTATAGCTCAGAGTTCCGGGCTCTGTCCCCAGATTCCTGCTCTGGGCTGGGGCCCAGGAATCTGTATCTTTGATAACAAGCCTACCCAGGGCTCCCACGGACTGCTGCATGCCCCAGGAGAGCCAGGGGTCCCACCTGAAGACACTGCCCGGTGCAGAGTCGCAAGCCCATCTGCCCTGTTGCCTTTGGGAGCCCCTAACTCGCCAAATGGCGGGCTGGCATCTGTACCACAGATGGCAAGGGTTTGCAGGCCCGCCACTCTGCTTCTGCATGTACAGAGGTGGCGCTGCTTCCCTTGCCCCTTCCTATGGCTCCCGCCCTCTTGCTGGGTGCCGCGGGGGTACAGGGCAGCTGAAGGCGGCGGCAGCGATGGCTGACCCTTGGAACACTTCCTGTGATCCAGGGACTCTTCTAAGCGTTTTACTGGTGTTCACGCATGTCATTGCCAGGACCCCCCCACCCAGCGAGAAGGGTTCTAATCCCATCGTGTTGCGGCCCTGTAAATGGAGGCAGAGATCGAGAAAACGAATGGATCTGTCACCCGGCTTTTAAGATAGGACGTCCAAGATTCAGACCAGGGCAATGTGACTCCGGGAGCCCTGCCCCAGCACCCCGCCTCTCCTGGGGCCATCAGACCCACCGGCCAATGTGCACATAAGCATTTAACCAGTGCTTTGAGACCAGTGTCCCAAAGGCACCTCAAACTCAACACGGAAACCGGTCATTTTCCTCCCTAAACCACTTTCTCCTTCAGTCTTTCCTGTCTCAGTTGGTGTGGTCAGCGCCACAGGAAACTCCCTTTGTACAAGTACCCCCCCCCTTCCTATCTCTTACCAACTCCTCCCAGCTCAGTTCCTGCACTGGACAAGCACAGTTGCCCCATATGGGGGGTGGGAGTGCTGGCCTTGCCTGCAGTGCTGGGACAGCTCTGACCCAGTGTCCTGCCAGGCTTAGTCCCTTCAAGCCTGCCCTCCTGATCCCGTCACTCTGCCCTGCTTACAAAAACCGTGCCCCGTTCCCCACAGCCCGCAGGACCGAGATCATATCCTCTACTGTTTGTCTAACCTGACCTTCGAACCTGATCTCTCACTACTGCTGACCTTGAACTTGGACCCCCTTTGAACTGCCTGTTCCCTGCGCACGCGGCACCCTTGCCACCTCCCGGCCCTCTCCCAGATGGAGGATGCCGACGCCTGGCCCTACCTGCTGGCTGAGCGCCTAGCTGGGGGTAATCTTTCATTCCAATATTTCAAGCTTTCGGAAAAGTTGCAAAATACTATAGATTCCCTATAGCCTTGGCCCTCACCCTGATCATTACTCGTGAACATTTTGCCACATATATATACATACACACACCGTACACTTTTGACCTGTTTGAGAGTGAATTGCAGACGCGCCCCTTTGCCCCTGAACACTCCGGTGTTTATGTCCTAACTACAAACACATGCTCTTACACAACCAAATGACGGTTCTCCGCGTCAGGAAATGTAACCCTGAGGCGAGAAACAATGGTCAGTTTCAGGAACTGTCTCGGGGATGCTCATAGATTATGGATAACATTTAGTTGTCATGTCTCCTTAATTTTTTTTTAAATTTTATTATTTGACAGAGGAAGGGAGCGAGCATGCACATGAGCAGGGGCAGAGGGAGAGGGGGAAGCAGGCTCCCCACTAAGCAAGGAGCCTGATGCGGGGCTCAATCCCAGGACCCCCGGGGATCATGACCTGAGCCGAAGGCAGAGGCTTAATCCACTGAGCCACCCAGGCTCATGTCATGTCATGTCTCCTTAATTTCTTTTTACCTGAAACCTTCCCTCAGTCTCTCTGGGCTTTTAAAGCATTCTTAAGGAGCACAGGCACGCCGCTTTGCAGTGTCCCCCAGCCCGAGCCCATGTGCTATTTCCTTGTGAACGGGTTCAGATTATGCCTTCCTGGCAGGAATGGCACGGCAGTGATGTGGAACCTTCTCAGTGCAGTGAGGCAGGAGGCCCCTGGGGCTGCTGGCTTGTCCCGTTACTGCCATATTGATACTGATGGTTTGGGAAAGGTGGGGTCTTGGTAGTTTTTCAACCTCAAAGGAAGCTTCCTTAGCCTCTCCCACGACCCTTCCGGGTACCTCCAGTTAGGTCTGGGCTCGCTGTCCCCATAAGGCCGTTCAGTGCCATTTGACTGAACACTGGTGGCGGCGTGCCTGTCCTCCCCCCACCCCCTGCGAGCTCTCAGCTCCGGGAGAGCGAGGACCACCTCTTGCTCCCGTTGCGGGGGCCCTGGCACAGCACAGGTGCTCCACATACTGCTGAGTGAGTGCGAGGATGAGTGAAAGGATCCAGGAGCTGGCTCACTTACAAAGCAAAGACCCCAGCTCTCTCTGCCTCAGGCTTCGTGGCTTTTTCTGCTTTCCTCGTGGAGCATGGCTAAGCTAAGTGCTTTATTTCTGTGTACGCCGGGTTCTCACCGAAACCACGGGAGTCTCACTAAATTCCCGTCAAGAGTCACGGTGTTTGTCCTTCCTTTGGGGGACACACAAGATGGACCAATTTTAGAAACTTTGAACCCCACTTATAGATGCTCCCATTTGTTTCTTCCTGGAAGGCTGGGCAAGGAGGCGGGGGAGATTCTCTGAGTCTCTGATCCGGTGAAATATTCATACCCGAACAAGCGGGAAACGTCTTTGGGTGGGGGAAGGCGGGCGCACAGCCCTGTCCCCTCTGTCCTGCCCCTCACTGCACCGTGGGGAGGGGCGTGATTCCGGGCTGTCCTGAAGCCTCTCAGGAGGTCACTCTCTCCCTTTGTTGTTGCAGACGCAGGAGGAAGGAGACGCACTGATGCTGTCATCAGACCTCTCCTGCAGCCTCCGCCCTCTCCCGGTGTCCAGGTGCCCGGGCTGCGCACTCCGCCAAGGCTGCGGCAGGAAACCCCCCACCCCGGACGTGCGGGTCCTGGAGACTGGCCATCCTTTCTGCACCGTTTTGCTCTCTCTGACACCTAGGACCGCACCAACCCGCTCAGCAGGATCCTCCCCCGGCTCCCGCTGAAAAGTCACCCCCGGGACCCCGGGAATGGCTGTGGGACCAGGGCTCTGTGGCTTCTGATTGACAGCTGTTGTGCGTTGTTTCTGGGTGGAGAGTTCCTGGGAAATTGGGCCTCCCCTGCCAGCAGGTAGGATGAGGGTGTGGGGACCCGCCGGCGAGGACCGGGCGAACCGGAGGACCCAAGCAGTAGATTCCTTTAGCTCAGCTTGCTCTTACCCCATTACGTAGACAGCGATGAAGGTCAGGAGACCAGCGGCTCTGGGTGAAGGGACCTCACCAGCCCCTGGGACACGATGGTTGCGACACATACCTTAGCAGCTTCTGGTTTCATCTTAGGTAGGGACATGGTCAAAGACGAGCTGGGCCCAGAGGGGCCTCGGTTGGGGTCGGGCAACTGCAGCTTGCAGCCGGGCCTCGGGAGCGGGAAGAGCTGAGTAACGCTTCCCGGGAAGGCAAGTCCCCAAGCCTCGTCAGTGAGCGGCGACCCTCCACCCACCCACCCCGGGGCCTGCTTTCCACGTGCCGGGGCTCTTCGTAGGCTCCCCCGGGCTCTCTCATGATGCTGACACGAGTTAAGTTGAATGGCTTTGGGTTGAACTGAAAGGCCTACAGCCGAGTCCGACTCTTGCTGAGTGCCAGGCCCTGGGGAATTGCAGGCTCGTAGTACGGTCCCGTCCACACCCACGGGGCCTCTAGAGCGATAAACCTCCGGACCTGTGGCAAGAACACGGGGTGAGAAGGGGCAGGGAGGGCGCGGGACACTCCAAGAGGAGACACTCTTTGAGCTGAGCCTTCAAGGACGGAGTGGGAGCTTTGGAGAGAAGAGGATGAAGGCACGAAGGACATTACGGACCAGGGAGCCAAGCAGAGGGTGTTTGGGGAACAGAAGGGAGATGGCAAAGAAGCCGATGACAGCTGTCCAGCTGAAAGATGATACCGACATGCACGCGCATAGACAGTCACCCAGAGAAAATGCCTCACAACCGCCCAGAACATCCGCCACATCTAAAGCAGAATCCCAGGGAGTTGGCCCAGGAATCTGCATTTTAAAACCAGCGCTACAAGCGAAATCAGTGTTTGGGACTCACCGCCAGGGGCTGGGGGTGAGCCTCCGCTAGGTGACCAGTTCTGGTGTCACGTAGGTAATTGTCACTACTGGAGCAGGTCAGAAGCCCCCCCGGCTGGAGGGCCCGTTAGCACACAGACAGCTGGCCCCAGCCTGAGATCCTGCATCGGCAGGGCTGGGCTGGGGCCTGGGTATTTGCCTTGTTGGGCATATGTACCCAGGTGGGGGATGGGGTGCTGCTGGACACCCAGTCTGAGGGGAGACCCTGCTGACACACGTTCCAAGAACTCAGCCCACTGGCCCTTCTGAGGCTCTGAGGAGTCAAGACAGTCCTAAGATTTGAAGCATTCACATTCGATCAGATGTGTCTTCTTCTTCTTTTTTTTTTTTAAGATTCATTGATTAGAGAGAGGGAGGGAGTCCCAAGCAGGTTCCTCAACCAAGCGTGATGACCCTGAGAACATGACCCGAGTTGAAACGAAGTCAGGAGCTCAACGAGACTGCACCACCCAGGCGCCCCAGAAACCTTATTTAAATGAACTAAGGGTCCCACCCACCCCGAAGAGAACTCAAGGCACAGGCATCTAGTCCTAGGCCACGGGAACCCCTTGCTTCTCCAAACAAAAACAAACACAAAAAAGCAAAAACACTTCCTTAGGTCTCCGAATTCTAAAGAGATACATTTAATGAGAGGTGAGGGAAAGACAGTGAGACCGAGGCGGACCGAGCTTGGCACCGCAGGAGCCCAGCGAACAGGTCCACGGGATCTGTAACTCATGGGGCCCAGAGTTGGGAACGTGGGCCTCGTGCTCTCCCGAACATCAGGGGGACTATTTTCCTAGGAATGCTGGTAGGAATCCCTCACACTCCCGGGGAACTTGCCCCCCGTGCCTGCCCCTCTGCTTTGTGCTTCGCAAGCAGGAGCCCCTCCGCGCCGTTTTCGTCCCTCTCCTGGGAGCCTACCCTGAGCCGCATGTCGGTGGTTTCAGGCACACAGAAAAGCGATCGAGGGCAGCGTACTGGCCTCCTCGGGCTGCCACCACAAATACTACAGCCTGGGTGGCTTCGGTGACAGAAGTTTATCTGCTCACAGCTCTGGAGGCCGGACGTCCGAGATCAGCCAGCAAGGTTGGTTTGTCCTGAGGCTTCTCTCCTTGGCTTGCGGACGGTCGCCTTCTCCCTGGGTCCTCAGGTGGCCTATCCCTCCCTCTGAGTGTCCAAATTTCCCCTTCGGATAAGGACACCAGTCAGATTGGATTAGGACCCCCGCTCAGGGCCTCATTTTACTTCCGTGACCTCTTCGAAGGCCGCGTCTCCATAGACAGTCACGGTCTGAGGTACTAGAGGGACACGACTGAACGTGCGAATCTGAGGGACACAATTTAGCTCACAGCAGGCAGGATTTCCTTTACTATAATCTTGAATATACGTGTGCGTGTGTGGTTAAGAGCTTTGAAAATGTAAGAAGCTCCATCCGTCAAGCTTAAACTGTCCTTCTTTACCTCATGATGCAGTTTATCGTCAGATAAATGTTACATTTGCAGCCTCCCCAAAACATGTGAAGCCCCTTCCATTTTTAGAATTCGAAGCAGCAGGTGAGCCTCTCTCTAGTAGCATTAAAAATGGAATTCTGGGCCCCGAATTTCCTGGCTGTCGCCACCACTGTGATGTCATAGAATGTGGAGGACCTTGTCCATCAACACTCGGGACACAAGGGACCATGACTCCCATCGGCAAATGTTCATCGCACACCCACGGGGCCTCAGGAACCCGTGCCTCCCACGGGCAGTTTGGACATGGGAAGGAGAAGGGCTCCCACCACCTCCCAGAGAGCTGAAGGGATGTCTGGCAAGGACATGACCTTTCTTGGGGCTTGGGTAGGGGGCGCCACCAGGAGCTGCCAGCAGAGGGACCGCACCCCCAACGGCAGTCCCACTCCCCATCACAAGGTCCTTGCTCCCTTTTAGAATACGGACAATCCTAAAATGAATAGATAACGGAGGATTTTGTATAACATGTAGAAAGAGGCATTGAAGTCCGTTTAGAGGAACCATGAATCCTTTTCTCTCTAATCAGAAGTAAAATTAAGTCCTCCCCCAGGCCCCAGCTCTGTGAAACAACTATGGCTCCCACTGTCTGCACCGGGAACCCCTTGAAGGGGTTTCATTGCCCCCACATGATCTTGGATATGGGAGACTATGGGTCTATCTCCATGAAGGCGTTAAGTACTCAGAGAGGCCTGGGGAGTATCATTCCAGGAGGCTTGTACTTGTTTGAAGCTCTGTATGCACCTTACATTCTGAGCAAGAGGCCCGTTTTACCCATTTTCAAGATAAGGCATCAAGGTCCAGAAGATCCCAATCAAATGCAGGTAGCAGGGCTGGGATTTGAACCCAGGGTTGTTTGGCTCCAAATCTCGTAAGCTTTGTGCTGTATCTGACTGCGGGATACCGGGAGATGGGTGGGTGCCAGCCTTCCGCACATCAGAAAGTTCCAGGGAGCTTTTAAGATTCCCAGTGTTGGGCTGCCTGGGTGGCTCAGTCAGTTGAGCGGCTGCCTTTGGCTCAGGTCATGATCTCAGGATCCTGGGATCGAGTCCCGCGTCTGTCTCTGTGCTCAGTGGGGAGTCTGCTCCCTCTCCCACTCTCTCTGTTCTTTCTCTCTCTCACTCTCAAATAAATAAAAAAAATCTTAAAAAAAAAAAAAAGTCAGATTCCCAGTGTTTAGTCCCACTCGCAGAGACTGATTCAGCCTGGGTGGGTCACCCAGAGTCTAACAGTCCCGAGGGGATTCGAATGAGTAGCCCAGACAGAGGACAACTGCCTTCTAGAAAAGCGGGAGGGAAGGTCAAAGCTACAAAATGTGCAGTCGGTGAGTTGGGCAGGAAGTTGTTAACTGAAAACTTGCCTATCTCCCTGGCCTGGGCAACAACGCCTGTCCTGGCATCGGCCTGCGTGAGAGATGAGGCCAGACCCTCTGTTCCCCACTCACTGCCCAGACCACAGAGTCCCTCAAGACCGCGTATCAGGGCTTGGCTTCCATCTCTGGAAGGACAGCCGTGGACTAGCTAACATGTGCAGGGTGCTGAGCTAAATTTTGGAAGGGACACACACACAAAATACTTGTCCCTGCCCTGTTCTTTCGCCTGGCTGAGGAGGCAGAGCTCAGCTAAAGAAAAGAAAGTGTTAAAAAAAAAAAAAAAAAAAGGACAAATATATTCCATTTTGTAAGAACCCAGTGAGTGATCTTCCCAGAAGGGCTGAGTAGTCTGGGAGGGCCTCCAGGAGGAGGCGAGACTGAGGGGCAGAGCCCCACTGCAAGTGGTCGGGGGTGTGCTCATTTCAGGGGCCTGGTGGTGCTGGAGACGGCCGGGTGGGTTGGGCCAGCCGGTTTGGAAAGTGAATTTTGGGTGTCATTCTCCCAGCTGGTGGGGCCATCGGAGGTGTGGGGAGGTAAGCCGCTGGAGGAAGGTTTGCTGGGTGTGTATCAGCTTCACAGGTGCCAGGGTCCCCTCCGGAGGGCCCTCCAGAGCCCCACGCTGGGCCGAAGTGACGGGTGGGGCCTGGGAAGAGACAGGTGTCGCTATCAAGAGACAGCTGATGCTGAGCCCGGTCTGAACACGCCACTCCTGGGCACTCGCACTGGCTAAGGCTTCAGCGGGATGTGGCCTGGGCAGGCCCAGGACAAGACTCGAGGTTTCTCTGCTCCCGGGCTAACCTGGCACTTCAGACACCCCCTTTTCCACCTGCGGGCAGGGCTGGGGCGAGGGCACACCAATCCGTCCCCCCCCACCCCGGTCTGGCCTGACTGGGGGAGGGGCCAGCCAGCCTCTTGCTTCCCCAAGGCCTGTCTTCGGTGCCAACAAGAGCGGCCCCTGGGCCTTCTTCATGGGGCTGCCCACCCCTTCCTGACAGCTGGAGCTCTGCTGCCCTCCCCTTCCCTCCCCTCCCTTGCCATCTCCCATCAGGGAAGACCTTCTTGAGGCCGCTGGCTTTCTCATGCTGACTCTTCCTTCTCTGAAAACATCCAAGTAAATACCCAGGGGCTGGCCAGGTTCTGGCTTGAGTCCCTGGCCATGACTGACCAGTAATCAGATCTGCTTGCCTGGGAATTCCAGAGGTGGCAGGGAGAGACCCAGAGTCCCCAGGGGCGCTCTGCACATGGAAGGGCCTGGACTCCCGTGGCAAGGCCAGCCACGGACTTTTCCTGCTGGTTTCCGTTCAAGAGACTCAGCCGCTCCTACTGGTCCTTCCCCGCCAGCCCATCTCCCTTTTGGGCTCACCTGCCTCCTGGCCTGGCCTGGCCTGGCCTCCAGAGTCAGCCCTTCCAGCCCTGGATGAATGCAGTCAGCAGCTTGGGCCACTGCACTGAGCACCCCCATTCCTGGACACTCCAAGAGGGGTAGAGGGCTATGGGATTTGCCTCGAACTGAGCCACATTCTGTGTTGTGTTGTAAAGCCAAGCAGTGGGCTCCGTGCTCACCGGAGTCCCTGCGGATCAGCCCTTCTTCTCCTTGGGCCCTGTCAACTGGTCTCCCCTGGGCTGCTCCGCCCCTCCCTGCCCTCTACCCCATTCCCACATCACCCCTGCCCCCCACTTTGCTCTTTGCAGACGGTCTCTGGCTTCCTGGAAATAAGGAGGCCTTCTAACTGGAATTTCTCAACTTCCTCCTCTCCCTGGTGGGGTCGGTGGCCTGCATTTTCCTCTCTCCCGGGTTCCCATCTGTTCTTTAGAGCTCAGTCATCTGGCCTGACTATGCTCGAATCCTTCCTTTTGTCCCTCCTCCTGGGCCTTGGTCAACCACTACCCACTTTCTTGCCTTATCAGTGATACTAACCCCTCACTACTCCCAAACACAGACTCTTCCTTTATCCTTAAGTCTCCCCAGACCCCGGCCATCCCCTCTGGTGACAGTCTTAGCTCACTCCTTCCCTGGTCCCCAAACTCGCTGTCTTCACACCTACATCGCTATTGGGTCCCGGCTCCCTCCACGCGTGATGCCAAGTTTCATCTCTGCACTGTTTTCGGTAGTCTCCTCGCTGGCTTCCCCGTCTCCATTCAACCTTCTGCTTTGCAGCACAGCCCTGAGACCAGCCACCTTCACCAACCTGCCTTTGACTGGATCTAGGTCTCTTAGCCAAACTCTGCTCATTCCCTCATTCATCCCCCGCGCGGTTTTCCCTGTCCTCGACATGGGTCAGGGAGGTCCCCACCCACCCATCAGCCAGGAGCCCACCCCCTCTGGTGGGCCCCGCAGCCTGCCCGCAGGGCTCCCTTCACTGTCCCTGGGCCTCCCCAGCTGCCTCACCCACCACCACACCCTGCCGGCTGAAACCCTCCAAGTGCCAGCCTGCGGGGCGTCGGGGTCCCCAGCCAGAAGTGCCCCCTGCCTCTGAGCACCCACAGTGCCCTGCGCTCCTGCTCCGTTTGACAACACTGCTCTTTTCCAAGGGTCGCTTGCCTGAGTCTTTCTCTCCTAGACTTCTGGAGAGCAGGGTCGGGGTCTCCCTCGTCTTGGGGTCTCCTACAAGTACCTGCCTCTTCTGGGTGCTCACAGATGCTTGCCGAGTGAACAAAGGATAGGCTAGGGCTGAGCACAATCCATCCTGAGCTCAGCTCCCCTCCCTGCCCTTGACCAGGCCTCCTTCCAGGTCGTAGGCCAGGAAACCCTGGTTTTCATCTGCTGGGCCAGGCTCCCCACCAGACCTCTTTGGGAGATCATTGCAAAACTCACCTCCACCAAGCCAAGCCAATCTGCAGACAGTTTTTGCTCTTTTCTTTCCCCCACCCCTAGGAAATACGAAAGCTTGAAACTACTCTGGATGGTGCCATCATGGCGGACATACGTCCTTACACATTTGCCCACACGCACCGAATGTACAACCCCCGGAGTGAGTTGTAGGGTAAATGACGGACTCTGGGTGATGATGACCTGTCGGGTAGGTTCATCCTCTGTAACAACTTCTAGCTCTGGAACGCCAGGGTTAAGTGGCTGCCTTCAGCTCAGGTCATGATCCCAGGGTCCCGGGATCGAGTCCTACATTGGGCTCCCTGCTCAGCGGGGAGTCTGCTTCTCCCTCTCTCTCAGCTGCTCCCCCTGCTTGTGCTCTCTCTCTGACAAATAAATAAATAAAATCTTTTAAGAAAACAAAACAAAACAAAAACCCAACTTCCAGCTCTGGCTGGGTGTATGTGCTGGGGGAGGCCGGGAGTGTGGGGATGGAGGGCATATGGGAAATCTCTGTACCTTCCTCTGTTTTGTTGTGAAACTAAAACTGCTCTAAAAAAGAGTCTTTTTTTTTTTAATTTAGTGATTCATCATTTACATATAACACCCAGTGTTCATCATAACAAGTGCCCTCCTAAAAAAAAAAAGTCTTAAAAAAAAATAGTATATTACAGGGAAAATCAGCGTGGTGTAATTCAGTTTCAATATAAAATTCGTAGGTGTTTTCCTCCTTTTGTACTTACTCCCATATCCTCTTCCACCCATCTCTGCTCCACTCTCCCTGGCTTTTGCTTTCACTGTTCCTTTCGTGCTGACAGGGCCCCTCTCCAACACAGGGGCCAAGCCTCCTCTTCTCCCTTCCCTCACCTCACAGACCAGCCCTACCTCTTCCCTGCAGCATCCAAACTCTGACAGTCAGCACTTACCTCAGGTGATGGAGGGCTGGGCTGCCGCTCTCGTGCCAGTGAGCTGAGAAAGAAAGGCAGATGGGAATGGTCTGGAAGATTCTGGAAGGATGTGAGCAAGGTGGGGGCGGGGCAGGTCTGTTAGTTCATAAGGCCCCTTGTGGGTCCTAGAGCTGGGTACACACTGCACAAGTCAGAGTTCTGTGCTCTCACCAAGAGCTTGGGGCAGGGCTTGGCACAGACCTGGTGTGGTGAGGTTGGGAAGGCCAACCCACCATTAGTGCTGGCTTGATGGAACCTCACTGGTTCTGATCATGAAACTCGATACCACTCTCAGGAGAGCAGCAAATACAACTGTGTACAGACCGGACGAGCGGCCAAGTCCTGGGCTTGAGGTCAGGGGGGGGACGGCAGCCCTCAGGAGCTCAGCGACCAAACCTGAGACACCAAGGGGGTGCTGGGACCCTTGGAAACACCCAGGCTGGGTTCTGGACCTCCAAGACAGGAGAATGGAACAGGGTTCCCTTAACCAGCAGGGCCACTAGGCTGTACTTAGGAACTTAGGACTGGGCTGAGGGGCTGAGGCCGGGGCGCGTGCTGGGAGTGCATCCAGCCCCATCACACAGCTCAGTGTTCAGGGCTCTGAGGCGCCATCTTGAAATTCTTTATGATTGAATCTTTGAACTGGGCTTTGGGAGTGAAGTCCGATGGGACAATGGAGCATGCCCTAGGGCTTAGGGGCTTGGAGGCTTGGCTCATGTGTGGTCCTGCTTTCCTCTGCCTCCTTCCTTCCGGGGATGGAGTCTTGGTTGCCTGCCTCCCCCACTTCCCAGGTGGAGGCCTGGGGCAGACACAGGGAAGGTCGGTGTGTTGGTGTGTATGCTCCTCACGGGGGCGGGGGTGCTGGGGTGTGGGGGCGGTCTCAGCCGCCTGTGGGCACCTCCCCACGGGATCCCCCCCGCCCCAGCCTGACGCGGTGTGGTCTTAAATAGCAAATGGGAAACACCATGGAGGGGCAGCTGGGGGGAGAAGGGTCCGGGCTGGGGTGGGGTCCCTGGGCTGATACTGGCCCCTGAGCAGCTACATAGGCTAGAAAAACAGGCCCCGCAGGGTTGCTGCAAGGAAGGTTCCAGTGCATTGCCTAGATTTCTGAGAGCCCCTATGTGCAAATGCTTTGCCCTGCTGTGAGCCTGAAGGGCAGCCCTAGGACCTGGGACTGCCTTTCATTTCCGGAGCCCAGATTTTCAAACTTCCCTAGGCTTCAGAATTCTCGGGGGATTTGCTGAAGACGCCTATGGCCGGGTCCCACCCCCTGAGATCCTGAATCAGTAGGTCTGGCACTGGGTTTTTAACAAGCAATCCAGAAATTTCTCTTCAGCGGTTGGGTAACGCGGGTGGGGAGACCCACAGTGAGGTGCCTTGGCAGGAGGGACCTGGCAGGAGAAGAACGCACCTGTCCTGGAGGGCCTGCCCCAGCACACGCCTCGTGGGGCCGAGAACCGCCGTCCCCGCAGAGCCCGGCCCAAAGGGCCTGACCCCGACCCCATGTCCTGGTGGCTCTTTCTTTGTGGCGAAAGATCTGGAAGAGGTGGGAATGCACGGAGTGACTGTGACGACACAGGGATGGCACCCACGTCACACCTGTGTCCCCAGTGTTCAACAGACAGTGTGTACCCTCATAGATACCCCACGCCCCCCACGACCTGTCTCAGGGTTTCTCTGGCGGGTGATGGCGTCCGAACAAGGCCACCCATGAGCTGGCCGGCCCCGGGCAAATCATTTCAGCCCCTGTCTCGGCTCCAAGACGGTAAGACTGTTCTTCCTTCCCAGTTCCCTGGATGTGGGTGAAGATGAGGGAGCAAACCACGGGAACTCTGCAGTGTGCACAAGGCTGCATAAACACGTCCCAGGTGAGGAAGGGGGAAGAAAGTAGCCTCTCCACCCCCAAACAGCACTATTCAATGAATAAAAATAGCATCCGAGGAATGCCTGGACGGTTCAGTCATTAAGCCTCTGCCTTCGGCTCAGGTCATTGATCACAGGGTCCTGGGATCAAGCCCCTCATTGAGCTCCCTGCTCAGCGGGAAGCCTGCCTCTCCCTCTCCCACTCCCCCTGCTTCTGTTCCCTCTCTCGCTGTCTCTGTCAAATAACAAATAAAATCTTTTTTTAAAAAAAGTAGCAACTGAGCAGCAAGCCAACTGCTTTAATTTTTTTCTTCCTATTTTCCGGTGGCTCCCCAATTTTTTCCACTGAGCAGCTATGGGTTTGATTTAAAAGCCCCATCTAAGAGCTGCCCGGGGGG
>RCUC01154158.1:0-64942 GCA_003697995.1 Taxidea taxus jeffersonii | reverse complement strand
GTGAGCTCTGCGACACTCAGACACCCCCGATCCTTCTGTGACCCCGTGGGACCTGAGTCCACGTTGTCCCCGTGAGGTCTTCACCCCAGTTTAGCCTCTGGAGTGATGTCCCTCCGTGGAGCCGACTTTTAAAAGTTCTGATTTTGTGCTCCGCCGCTTGCCGGGAGCCGGCCCCTCCCCGTGGGGTCTATCTTCCCGTCGCGTTGGATTCACTTCTCCGCTGGTCCTACCTTTCAGAAAGTGGTCGATTTTCTGTTCCTAGGATTGTTGTTTTTCTTCTCTTCGATCTCCTGTTGGATTTGTAGGTGTTCGGAATGGTTTGATAGGCTATCTAGCTGATCTCCTGCTGGCTGATGTCGTCTCAGCCTCCTACTTCTCCGCCATCTTGACTCCTCCCCTGAAAGACAATTTTTGTCAGAGATTTGAAGACGTTGTTTCAGTGTTTTTGGCATCCAGTGTGGCTAATGCCAGTCTGATTCACATACTTCTTGGTGACTTTTTTTCCTTTTGGAAAAGACATTTAAAATATTTTTTTTTATCCTTAGTGTTTTGAAATCCCACAATGTAAAATAGATCTTTTTCTCTTCTTAAATTCTTTTTGATCAGTCCTGAGTCTGTTAATTCTGGAAAACTAGAATTCTTATTAGCCTTGGAAAATTTTCTTTAGCGATTTCTTTGCTGTTTTCATGCTTCCCATTTTACTGGTTGTCTCTTTGCAATTCTGTTATTCACACCTTGGACTTCCTGGGTTCTTTTTCTTCTTTTTTTTGGCTTCATATTTTTATTTAAATTTCAGTTGGTTAACATACAATATAATGTTAATTTCAGGTTTAGAATTTTAGTGATTCATCATTTTCTATAATACCCAATGCTGCTCACAACCAGTGCCTATTCAACCCATCCCCTTACTCATCTCCTCTCCAGCAGCCCTCAGTTTGTTCTCTATAGTTCACAGTTGGTTTTATGGGTTACCTCTCTTTTCCCCCCTTCTGTTCATATGTTTTGTTTCTTAAATTCCACATAGGACTGAACTCATACAGTATTTTTCTTTCTTTTACTAACTTATTTCACTCAGCATAATACTCTCTAGTTTCATCTACTTTGTTTCAAATGGCAAGATTTCATTCTTTTTAATGGCTGAGTAATATTCCTCTGTGTGTGTGTGTGTGTGTGTATGTACACACACCCCAAATATTCTTTATCCATTCATCAATTGAGGAGCATTTGGGTTCTTTCCATAATTGCACTATTGTTGATAGTGCTGCTATAAACATCAGGATGCATGTATCCCTTCAAATGAGTATTTTTGTATCTTTTGGGTGAATACCTAGTCATACCATTGCTGGGACAGAGACTAGTTCTATTTTTAACTTTCTGAGGAGCCTCCATACTGTTTTCCAGAGTGGCTCCACCATTTCACATTCCCACCAACAGTGTAAGAGTGTCTCCCTTTCTCCACATCTTTGCCAACATTTGTTGTTTCCTGTGTTGTTATTTTTAGCCATTCTGACAGGAATGTGGTGATATCTCACTGTAATTTTATTTTCCTTTTTCTGATGATCAGTGATATTGAGCAACTTTTCATGTGTCTGTTGACTATCTGTAAGTCTTCTTTTGGAAAAATGTCTGATCATGTCTTCAACCCATTTTTTAACTGGATTATTTGTTTTCTGAGTGTTGAATTTGATACGTTCTTTTTAGATTTTGGATACCAACACTTTATCAGATGTTCCATTTGCTAATATCTTTCTACATTTCATTGATTATATATAATCAGTTTTGTTGATTGTTATAGCTTTGTTATAGTTATAGTTTTGTTGATTGTTTTATAGTTTTGTTGATTGTAGTTATAGTTTTGTTGATTGTTTCCTTTGCTGTGCAGAAGATTTTTATCTTGATAAAGTCCCAATAGTTCATTTTTGCTTTTGTTTTCCTTGCCTCCAGTGACAGGTCTAGTAAGAAGCTGCTACAAAGTTTTCATCAAAGAGGATTTTGCTGGTTTTCTGTCTCACATTTAGGTCTTTAATCCATTTTTATTTTTGTGTATGGTGTAGGAAATTGGTCCAGTAAATGGCATTGCTTATGGTCTTCCCTATCCACTCAAAGAGTCCCCTTTAACATTTTTTGTAGGGCTGGTGTAGTGGTCATGAATTTCTTTAATTTTTGTTTGTCTGGGAAATTCTTTTTTCCCTTCTATTCTGTATGATTGCCTTGCTGGATAGAGCATTCTTAGTTGCAGGATTTTTTCTTTCAGTGTTTTGAATACATCATGCCAGCCTCTTCAGGCCTACAAAATTTTTGCTGAAAAATCAGCTGATAGCCTTATAGGATTTCCCTTGTATGCACCTGTTTTCTTTTGCTGCTTTTAAAATTCTCTCCTTATCACTACTTTTTGCCATTTTAATTACTATGTATCTTGGTGTGGACCTTCCTGGGTTGATTTTGATGGGGGTTCTCTGGGATTTTTGATCTAGACTTCTGTCTCCTTCCCCAGATTTGAAAAGTTTTCACCTATTATTTATGCAGATGAATTTTCTACCTCCCTTTTTTCTTTCTTCTCTTTCTAGGATCTGTATAATGCAAATGTAGATACACTTGATGGTGTCACTGAGGTCCCTAAGTCCTTTTTCATTTTGTATTATTTTTTCTCTCACCTGTTCAGGTTGATTGCTTTCTATTAGTTCGTCCTCCAGATCATTAATTTTTTTCTCTGTCTCCTCTAGTCCACTATTTATTCCATATAGTTTTTAAAAAAATTTTTGTTATTTCTTCATCTCTGGTTTGTTTTTTTTTTTCTCTTTGTTGAAGGTCTCATTGAATTCCTCCACTCTTTTCTCAAGTCCACTGAGTATTTTTGTGTCCATTATTTTAAATTCTCTATTTAAGAGAAGGTATATATATTATTTCATTACATTTAGTGCTCTTGCTGTAATTTTGTCCTCTTCTTTTATTTGGAACGAGTTCATCTGCCTCCTTAATTTGTGGAATTCTGTGTCTATTTTTATGTGTTAGGAAAGTCAGCTATATTTCTTGCTCTTGAAAGTAATGGCCTCATAAAGGGGAGGTCCTGCAGTGCCCTGCACTACAATGTTCTCTGTTTACCAGAACCTGGCACTTTAGGAATGTTTCTGCATGTGTTGGGTGTGCCCTGCTGTGGTGGCTGAGCTGTATTTGCCTTTACTCCGGTTATCTGCAATGGCTCTCTCCTTGTGGGCAGCGTTGTGCCCTGTGTTAGTGGACTAGTCTGCAGCCACCTTGCACTTGAGTTGAGTCAGACTAAATGTTTGCCCGAGATGCTGTAGCACTGAACTGTGGGGTTCTTTCCTCTCTGTTGTCCCTTGAGAAGCTTTTGTTGATGGCAGGACCAGTAGTCAGACCAAATGTCTGCCCATCCCAACTTTGTGGCAACTTTGGTCTGGTATGTGTGGTTATCATCCCCTCTCCCCTGGGCAGGAGTCACTTTGAAGTTGCACTGGCATCTCTCAGGGCTGTTTGCACACTGCCAGGCTCATGTCAGGACTTTGAATGGTCTCTTCATGGTTGTATTGGAGGGGGCAAGCCCACAGGAGAACACAGGGGTGAGGTGCACGTGTCAGGAAGCTTTGCTCAGGTCTGCTTGGGAGTGGCCCTAGAATAAAGACTTGGCTTTGGAGGGGCATGTCTGTTGGAGAATGCAAGGGCAGGGTACAGTGTTAGCAAGCGAGGATATCAAGTGTTGGTGCTATGTTGGTTAGACACAGGTGTCCCTGTGTCTAAGCTAAGGGGCATTGTAAGGGGAGGAATGACACCTGTCCTCTTCTGTTCTTGGTGAAATCACCCCAAATCCCTGCCCTTCCAGCCTTCACTCCCAGATTAGTAAACAAATCTCCATTCTGTGTATCTCAGGTGTTTTTCAAACTGCTGCTTCTATACTGAATCTTAGTGGGACTGTTTGTTGTGCTATCTTTTTAAGGGTGGGGACTCCGTTTCCTCCTGTCTTCCAGGCTCTCCCAGCTCTTCCAGAGTCCACCCTGCTGACTTTTAAAGTTCCAGGGACTAAGCCCCAGTGACTGTAAAAACTGGCAAAACTGTCTGGTTTTCAAAGCCAAATGCTCTGGTGGTTTATCTTCTCCATGCAGATTCTCCATGCCTGGGGTGCCTGGTTTACGGTTTACTTGCATTGTCCCTCCTGGGGACAATCCCGTGGGTCTGTTTAACTCCTGTCTGTATCTCTGTTCTTCCTACCCCCTTCAGGTGACCTCTTCTTTATGTTTAGCTTTGGAGAATCTGTTCTGCCAGTCTTTGGGTCATTTTCTGTGTTATTTATACTGATGGGGTGTTCTCTTATTGTATCGATGGGATGTGGTGAACTTAGGGTCTTCCTGCTCTTCCATTTTCCTCATATTTTTTCATCTTTAAAGGCTTTATCCTCTATTTATTCCTTTGTAATGATATAATATTTTTATTTTATGGACAGTCTGCTTGAATTACTTTGAAAATACTGGATTTTCTTTCAAGGTCCATCCTATACACTAAATTATTTTGTTTCATTCAGCAACAGTTTTAGTTTTTTTTAATTTGGTCTTTCTCTTTCATATTCTGATTCCTCCTTACATTTCTGATTCTACTTGATTACCCATTATTATTAAAGAAAGAACTAAGTCACTTGTGTGAATTGGTCCCACAGCTATGTTAGTAGGTCAGTTTTCCTGTGAGACCTCTGCCCCGTAGAAGGTGATGAAGCCATGTTTGCTGTCATATTGCATTGCAGCATGAACTGATGGGAAGCTGGCTGTCAGGCATGTGCTTGCGAAAATGCCAGAATATGAAAGTATGTAGGCTGGGACACCAAATCCCATAAAAGCCTTTGCTAACCCCAGAAGGTTCATTCCACAATGGAGACCTCAATTTTGCATGTTTTTCTTGGACGCTGGAATTCCAAGTGCCGAGATATGGGAAAAATAGAGAGGTGCTGGTTTGTACTATAGCTCTGCATATAAACCTTCAGTTAACTCTTGTGATCAGCCACATTTTTCATTTTCAACTCTGAGTCCAGCATCTCGTGATTTCTAAAAGGCAAGTTGTATCTCACCCTTTCCCTACCCCTCTGTGTTGCATTCATCACTCAACATACTCTCATTTGCTTTCTATCTTCCAGAAATTGTTGAACTCTCATACAGTTGTGAGCAGATCCTGTCTTTCCCACCTTCAGCTGGTGTGGTGAGGTTTATTCCTTTTTGTACTTCCATTCTTTTATTTCTGTGAGTCTCAGGAAAGAGGAGAGAAGGCTTAAGCACATGGTACATCACTTTGATCTAGTAGTTTGCAGTTGATTTTGCTTTGTTGTTTCTTGATGGAAATATAGTTTAAGTTAGTTACTCCCTCAGTCACTCCCATGGCATTGCTCAGTTACAACCACCATCACCAGGGCTGTACCTGAGGAATATGAGGTTCACTGAAGGTTTTGTTGTTGTTGTTGTTGTTTAAGATTTATTTTAGAGAAAGAGTACATGTGTAGGGGGAATTGCAAAGAAAGAGCATAGAACTCAATGTGGGGTTCTGTCCCAGAGCCCTGAGATCATGACACTGAGCTGAAATCAAGAGTCAGGGGCACCCCATGAGGTTCACTGATGTTTAAGCATATCAGACAGGCCAGGGTTGAATGTAGGTTTGTACTGGGAATCTAAGGAGGTTTCTAAGATGAAACAACAACTTACTCTGCAATTATTCTCATTCATTCAGTAACACTTAATAAATATCTAGAATGGGCCAAGTACTAGGATAAGTGTTGGAAAAGTGGGATATAAAGGTGAAAGAGGTATAAATCTTACCCTTGACAATAGCATAATCTGGTGAATAACTTGAGTTTATGTAGCATTTTGCAGCTTATAAATCAATTTTACCTATAGGGGACTCTTGACACTTAGTGATTTACCATTCAGAGTTTTAATTACTCCCAAGGAACTCTAGTGATGCATGACATGCAATAATTTATTCATTTGCATAGATGCAAATTTGAATCACATGTACCACAAGACTGTGTAGATGATAGGGCTATTTGGCGAAAGAGCAAAGTTGGCTCTTGTGGAATCATGAAGTACCTGTTTGCATACTATCTGTAAGATGATGGCAATATTCTCGAGGTCTCTGAATTTGACAGAATTATAAGGATGAAATGGGCTTATTTTTCCCCTATCTTTGCCTTGAACAAAGATTTTTCAAGTCTGTCTTCTTACTTCAACATCTCTAATAGATTCTGTATTTTTCTGGACCCTTCCTATTGTTACAGAGTTTAGTGTTGTCCAGTTTAAACTTTGAATCTCTCTTCTTCCAATCCCCCAGCTCAAGTTTGAACTCTGAAAGGGAACTGAGAGAGTAAGAGAGGGACTGGTCTGCTGTTTCCCTTCTCTTCCCTCTCTTTTGGTTCTGGCTCTTTCTTTCTGTTATGAGGAATGGAAGGAGGAGGAGTGTCTGGCTATGGCCCTAGTGTGGCTAGACCCTCTTTGGAGTAAGCATCTAAAAGTTGGCTCTCTCATGGTGATTCTCTGGGGGAAACTTCTTACTAAATAGTATTTCAATTTGAGAGATTAACTCTGGCTTATCCCCCTCTAAACCCTTTCAGCCCCATCTCTGGTGACGCACCTCCTGTCTCTTGGTGTCAGATGAGGTATCACCAGGGAAGTACAAGCCCATTTACTTGATTCTACATCCTCCCATAAGAGGATGCTTCAGGGCTGCCCTCTTTCCGTGCCATTGGCTTTTCTAACCCTCTGTGGTCTCTTTGGGTTTCATTTCTCACTTCTAAAATGGGTACAAAGTAAGTCTGCCACAGAAGAGATGTACAATTGAAAATGAGATGCTGGTCTGCCCTTCCTATAGGTACCCTCAGTCTTTATGAGAAGTTCTCTCAGAGCCCTCTGCAATTTGGAATTGGGAAAAAATTCATCCATTCAAGGGGAGGAAGAGGGTAGAAATAAGCAAGAATCTAGCCATCATTTATTGTGGAGAGCTTTCTTTTACTTTTACATTTGGATCCTACTTGGCAATTCTGAGTCAACAATCTGTTATACATTCTGCTGTGTATGTAGTCACATTAATTAATGGGGACTTAACAAATGCTTGAATGTTCAGGGTTGTGTTTCTCAAGGTATGGTTTATAAACCACCTGTATCTAAATCTGGGAAGGAAGTGGAGGGAAGATGGCAGAACAGTAGGGCCCTTGTTTCATCTGGTCCCTTGAATTCAGCTAGATATCTATCAAATCATTCTGTATGCCTGCAAACTCAACCCGAGATCTAATAAAAGAATGGCTGCAATTCTACAAATAGAAAATCGGCCACTTTCTGCAAAGAGAAGTATGGAGGTGTGGAGAAGTGAATCTTAGGCATTATACTGGAAGAAAAACTGTAGGGAGAGGGAGCCTCTGTAAACTGAAAATCAGAACTTTTGGAAGTCTTCTCAGGTGAAAGACAACTCTGCCTTAAAGGTGTTCAGGTGGTGAAGTGGGGCAGAAAGCTAGGTAGGACAGTGTCACAGGGTCACAGAAAGAATGGGGCGCCTGAGTGCAGCAGAATTCCCAAGCATTGGAGCAGGCAAGCCAGCTACCATCAGCAAGTCTCAGAGTGGCCTCTCAGCTAGGTAGGAGGCCAGTCCTGGGAGGTTTGGTGCACTGCAGGAGTCTGTGGGCACCGCAAGAGTCTGTGGAGTTTGATGTCACAAAAGTGATTGCCTGCTTTTCCCTCAGAGTCCACTGAAGAGTGGGGGCCACAATCATTCAGCCCAGGGGCTGGAGATAGGGCTGCCACCAATTTTTTTTTTTCATCTAAAATGGCATGAAAAGCCTTCAAGGAACAAAAGCCACTTAGAGCAACCCAGAGCAGCTTATACTGAGCCCAGCCCCCTGGCAGGGGCTGGTGTAAGTCTGCCCAGGAAAAGACACCTGAGAATCAGCACAGCAGGCTCCTCCCATGGAAGATCAGCAGGAACATCAGGCGAATACCAAGTTTATGGATCACACAGAACTGAAAAACTCCTGCACTAGAGGAAAATAGTATATAGAATTTGAGGGTTTTTTTTCTCACAATTCCTTAGTCTTTCAATTTAAAATTTTCTTTTTCTTTTGTTTTTCTGTTTTTCCTTTTCAACTAGCTTCTTTTATCAACTCCTTATATCTTTTTTCAATTTTCATTTTTACATATACATTTTATAGATATATTCTTCATTTCTGGCTTCCTTTCACTGTATTCATTTTTATTTGTGTGTGTGTGTGTGTGTGTGTGTGTGTGTCTATTTTTTTCTTTTTTTCTTTCTTTACAGTTTTGGGATCAAGTGTCTTCTAACAAACAGACAAAAGTATATCCAGGACCAAGGGTAGCACCCTGTTCTGTCTACCTGTTTGATTATAGTCTCTACCCCTGCCTTTTTTTTTTTTCTTTTCTTTTTTGGTTTTTAATCTCTTCTGATTTGCCTAGTGTAAATTTTTACTGGGGTCATGGTTGATATTTTTATTTTTTTCTTTTTTGTTCTCTTATTCATCTATTTTTTCTCTGGACAAAATGAGCAGAAGGAAAAAAATCCCAGAAAAAAGAACAAGAAGAAGTAATCACTGTAAGAGACTTAATAAATATGGATATTGATAAAATGTCAGAGTTAGAATTAAGAACAATGATTATAAGGACACTAGCTGGGCTTTAAAAAAACACAGGAGGGGCGCCTGGGTGGCTCAGTGGGTTAAAGCCTCTGCCTTCAGCTCAGGTCATGATCCCAGGGTCCTGGGATCAAGCCCCGCATTGGGCTCTCTGCTCTGCAGACAGCCTGCTTCCTCCTCTCTCTCTGCCTGCCTCTCTGCCTACTTGTGATCTCTGACTGTGAAATAAATAAAACCTTTAAAAAAAAAACACAGGAGACACAAGAGAATCCATTTCTGGAAAAATAAAAGAATTAAGACCTAATCAGATTGAAATTAAAAAGGTTGGGGCGCCTGGGTGGCTCAGTTGGTTAGGCCACTGCCTTCAGCTCAGGTCATGATCTCGGGGTCCTGGGATCAAGTCCCTCATTGGGCTCTCTGCTCAGCAGGGAGCCTGCTTTCCTCTCTCTCTGCCTGCTTCTCTGCCTACTTGTGATCTATCAAATAAATAAACAAAATCTTTAAAAAAAATTAAAAAGGTTGATGCTGAGATGCATTCAACAATGGAGGCTCTTTTTTTTTTTCCACTGTGTATTTTTTCCTGCTTTATTGAAGATTATTTTTTTTTTAATTTTAATTCCATTATATTAATGTACAATATTGTATTCATTCCAGGTGTACAATATAGTGATTCACTGCTCCCATGCCCCACCCAGTGCTCATCACAAGTGTCCTCCTTAATCCCCATCATCTACTTCAGCCATCCCTCCTTCCCAGCTCCCTGCTGGTAACCATCTGTATGTTCTCTAGAGTTAAGAGTCTGTGTCTTGGTTTGTCCCTTTCTCTCTTTTTCCCCCCTTCGCTTGTTAGTTTTATTTCTTAAATTCAACAATGGAGGCTCTTACTGCTAGGATAAATAAAGCAGAAGAGAGAATAAGTGATATAGAAAATAAAATTTTGGAGAATGAAGAAACTGAGCAAAAGAGAGATAACCAAATACTGGACCTTGTGGGGAGGTTTCGAGAGATCAGTGATAATATAAAGCAAAACAAGATTAAAATTATTGGGGTTCCAGAGGAAGAAGAAAGAGAGGAGAAGAAGGTAGATATCTTTGAGCAAATTATAGCTGAGAACATCTCTAATCTAGGGAAGGAGATAGGCATTCAAGTCCAGGAGGCACAGAGAATTTCCCTTAAAATCAATAAATATAGATCAACACCCTGACAAATAACAGTGAAGCTTGCAAATTTCAGAGATAAAGAGAAAATCTTGAAAGCAGCTTGAGACAAGAGGTCCTTAACCTACAAGGGTAGAAACATTACACCGGCAAAAAACGTATCCATAGATATCCGGCAGGCTAGAAAGGGCTGACATGATATGTTCAGGGTACTAAATGAGACAAATATGAAGCCAAGAATACTTTATCCAGCAAGGCTGTCATTCAGAATGGAAGGATAGCTAAAGAGCTTCTAGGTCAAATAGAAACTAAAAGAATTTGTGATCATTAAGCCAGCCCTGTAAGAAATATTAGAAGGTACCTTGCAAGTGAAGAGAGAGCCCAGAATTAACATTGACCAGAAAGGAACGGAGACAATACAGTGATTTTACAAGTAATACAATGGATACAATTGACAGAAGAATATAATAAGACAGTATAATAAGACAGAAGCAGTGATTTTACAGGTAATACAATGGCACTAAATTCCTATATTTCAGTAGTTACTCTGAATGTAAATGGGCTAACTGCTCCAATAAAAAAACACAGGGTATTAGATTGAATAAAAAAGCAAAACCCATTGATATGCTTTCTGTAGGAGACTCATTTTAGACCCGAAGATCCCTCCAGACTGAAAGTGAGAGAGTAGAGAATGATTCATTATGCTAATGGACACCAAAAGAAAGCTAGGGTTGCAATCCTCGTATTAGACAAATTAGACTTTTTAAAAAATATTTTATTTATTTATTTGTCAGAGAAGAGAGACAGAGCACACAAGCAGGCAGAGAGGCAGGCAGAGGCGGAGAGAGAAGCAGGCTCCCCGCTGAGCAAGGAGCCCATATGGGACTCAATCCCAGGACTCTGGGATCAAGACCTGAGCCGAAGGCAGCGGCTTAACCCACTGAGCCACCCAGGCATCCCTAGACAAATTAGATTTTAAACCAAAGACTGTAGTAAGGGATGAAGAGGGACAGTATATCATACTTAAAGTGTCTATCCAACAAGAAGATCTAATAATTATAAATATTTATGTGCCCAACATAGGAGCAGCCAATTCTATCAATTAATAACAAAATTAAACATATTGATAACAATACAATAATAGTAGAAGATTTTAACACCCCACTCACAGCAATGGACAGATCATCTAAGCAGATCAATAAGGAAATAAGGGCTTTGAATGACACACTGGACCAGATGGACTTCACAGATATATACAGAGCATTCCATCCTAAAGCAACAGAATACACATTCTTCCTGAGGGCACATGGAGCATTCTCCAGAATAGATCACATACTGGGCCCACAAATCAAGTCTCAACAGGTACTGAAAGAGTGAGATTATTCCTTGCATATTTTTAAGCCATGGGGCTTTGAAACTTGAATTCAATCACAAGAGGAAATTTGGAAGGAACTCAAATATTTGGAGGTTAAAGTACATCCTATCAAAGAATGCATGGGTCAACCAGGAAATTGAAGAATTTAAAAAAATCATGGAAACAAATGAAACAAACAAACAAACAAAAACCTGTTCAAAATCGTTGGGATACTGCAAAGGCAGTCCAAAGAGAGGAAGTACATAGCAATTTTCAAGAAATTAGAAAAGTATGAAATACACAAGCTAACCTTACACCTAATGGAGCTGGAGAAAGGGCAGCAAATAGAGCCTAAATCTAGCCAGAGATGAGAAATAATAAAGATTAGAACAGAAATCAATCAAATTAAAACCAAAAGAGCAGTAGAACAGATCAATGAAAATAGAAGCTGGTTTTTTGAAAGAATTAATAAGATTGATAAACCCCTAGCCAGACTTATCAAAAAGAAAAAAAAGCCCAAATTAATAAAATCATGAATGAAAGAGGAGAAATCATGACCAATGCCAAGGAATCAGACAATTATAAGAACATATTATGAACAACTATACACCAACAAACTAGGAAATCTGGAAGAAATGGGTGTATTCCTAGAGATGTATAAACTACCAAAAGAAACAGAAAACATGAGCAGATCCATAACCAGTAAGGAAATTGAAGCAGTAATAAAAAATCTCCCAACAAACAAGAGTCCAGGGCCAGATGGCTTCCCAGGGGAATTCTACCAAACATTTAAAGAAGAATTAATACCCATTATTCTGAAGCTGTTTCAAAAAAACAGAAATGGAAGGACAATTTCCAAATTCTATGAGGTCAATATTACTTTGATCCCAAAACCAAAGACCCCGCCAAAAAGAATTACAGACATGTCCCTGATGAACATGGATGCCAAAATATTCACCAAGATACTAACCCATTGGATCCAACAGTACATTAAAAGGTCTTGGTCACCAAGCCCAAGTGAGATTTATTCCTGGGCTGCAAGGGTTGTTCAACATCTGCAAATCAATCAGTGTGGTATACTACATTAATATTAAGTAATATAGATATTTGTAAATGACAAATCAAATAATTGATTTGCAAGTCAATTTGAAAATGACAAATCAGATAAAGGGCTAGTATCCAAGGTCTATAAAGAACTTATCAAACTCAACACCCAAAGAACAAATAATCCATCAAGAAATGGGCAGAAGACTGAACAGACATTTCTCCAAAGAAGATCTACAAATAGCCAACAGACACATGAAAAAATGTTCAACATGATTTGGCATCAGGGAATAACAAATCAAAACCACAATGAGATACTACCTCACACATACTGGTTCACACTCAGAATGGCTAAAATTAGGAAACAACAAATGTCAAGGATGTGGAGAAAGGGGACCCTCTTACACTGTTGGTGGGAATGCATGCTGGTACAGCCACTCTGGAAAACAGTATGGAGGTTCCTCAAGAAGTTAAAAATAGATCTACCTGAGACCCAGCAATTGCACTACTAGGTATTTACCCCAGAGATACAAATGTAGTAATCTGAAGGGGCAAATGTACCCCAATTTTATAGAAGTCCACAATAGCTGAACTATGGAAAGAGCTGAGAATGTCCATTGACAGATGAATGGATAAAAAAGATATGGTGTGTACACCCACACACACACACACACACACACACACAGGAATATTACTCAACCATCAGAAAGGATGAATACTACCATTTACATGATGTGGATGGAGCCAGAGGGTGTTAGGCTGAGCGAAGTAAGTCAGAGAAAAGACAATTATATGGTTTCACTCTTATGTGGAATATAAGAAGAAGCATAGAGGATCATAGAGGAAGTGAGGGAAAACTGAATGGGAAGTAATCAGAGAGAGAAAAACTATGAGAGACTCTAAACTATAGGAAACAAACTGAGGGTTGCTGGAGGGAAGGGGGTGGGCAATGGGCTAACTGGGTGCTGGGCATTAGGAAGGGCATGTGTTGTGATGAGCACTGGGTGTAACAACTGATGAATTATTGAACTCTACCTCTGAAACTAATGATATACTGTATGTTGGCTATTCAAATTTACATAAAAATAAATAGAAAATAAATCCACTGGGGAGAATAGGGGAAAAATGTGAATTCCCAAATTCCTGAGATTAGGCTCTCAAGGGCTAAGGAAGAGTCAGGAATCATGATTTTCAACAAAGACTTCCAAATTTTAGAGATACATATTGGAGTTGGACAGCCACTTGTCTTGAGTCCACTCTTATGTCCTCCCAGCACAACTGTGAAGTTAGTAGGGCCGGTATTATCCCCCATTGTGCAGATGAAATTGAGATTCAAAAGAGAATCATAGATTGCTAAATGGCAGATTACTACTCCACTCAATGCTAGTGATAGTGAATATCACCCTGCCTTATTATTATGCTACTGCCCATAATTTCAAACAGAATATCTCACTGAATTTATTTATCTTTTTTTAGTTTACCAAAGTGATATCTTTATTTTAGAAAATCCATAAAGGTACAAAAACTAAACATATTATCCTACTATTCATATATATTAATTTGTTTCTACATACGTTTTATCTGTTTTTGAAAAACTAAAATCTAATTATAATACTTTTTAGTGACCTGCTTCCTAAAATTAATGTATTGTGAATTTACCCATCTGTTAAACATCTTCTTCAATATTATTTTCAATGGTAATATAGTCTTCTTTGTGGACATAAAATTCTGTAATTAATCTACTGTTGATGGACAATTTCATTATTTCAATTTTTTATTATTACAAAAAGGTTTGAATGTTAGCTTAAAGGGGAGTTGGGGACTATATTGTAGCTATCTGGGGAAAATGAAGCCAAATTTGAAACGTCATTACATTAAAAGTATACAGGGTCTGAAATGATATACACTATTTCCACAGTCACTAAAAATATTATTTTATGCTGTTTTCTTAACAGGAACAAGACCATTTTGTTTTACTTTAACTTGTTCAGCTGTACCAGTCCTTCTGTGGTGGTAAACCTACAGTGCCCTACTACACAGGTAAGGCAGAAAATGTGTTTCAATTTTGAACATTCTTGGATAAAAGAATAAGCAATTCCATTTGAATCCTGAGTGTGTATAGTTAATGATAAATTTATGGAAGTTGGGAAGACATAAGCATGAGCACATGTTTGTTCATATACAATCAAAATAAGGCAAGATTAATTACTGTAGTATCACTAAGGATTGTCAGCGATTTTGTTGATCCACCTAATTTTATAAAATGAACAAACTGCAGTCCTGAGAAGTGGCATTTTTTTTCTCAAGGTCCATATTAGGAAGAGCAAAGCTAGCTAGTATAATGAATAAACTTGAGTTTCTTAAGTGTCTTAACACAATAAAGTTTATTTCTGGTCATATTAGTATTAGGCTGGTGTTTGTGGTCAGTGGGAAGCTCTTCTCCAAGCTCCTTTCACCTGGTGGCTCTGCCTTAAGTCCTTATCATCTGTATCTACCTGCCAGAAGGAAACAGAAGATAAATAAACATCTCTGCTGTTTTTTAATTTTTTTTTATTTTTTTATTAACATATAATGTATTATTAGCCCCAGGGGTACAGGTCTGTGAATCTCCAGGTTTACACACATCACAGTACTCACCACAGCACATACCTTCCCCAATGTCCATAACCCAACCACCCTCTCCCACACCTCCCTCCCTCCGGCAACCCTCAGTTTGTTTTGTGAGATTAAGAGTCTCTCTCTCTCTCTCTTTTTTTTTTTTTGTATTTTTTTTTTTTTTAGCCTTTTTTTTTTAAACATATAATGTAACCCACCACCCTCTCACAACCCCTCTCCCCCCACACCTCCCTCAGTTTGTTTTATGACAGTAAGAGTCTCTTTTGGTTTGTCTCCCTCCTGATCACCATCTTGGAGATTAAGAGTCTCTTATGGTTTGTCTCCCTCTCGATCCCATCTTCTTTCATTTATTCCCTTCCTACCCCCCAAACCCCCAATGTTGCCTCTCAACATCCTCATATCAGGGAGATTGTATGATAATTGTCTTTCTCTGATTGACTTATTTCACTAAGCATAATACCCTCTAGTTCCATCCACGTCATTGGAAATGGCAAGATAGCATTTCCTTTGATGGCTGCATAGTATTCCACTGTATATACATACTTCTTCTTCTTTATCCATTCTTCTGTTGATGGGCACCTAGGTTCTTTCCATGGTTTGGCTATTGTGGACATTGCTGCTATAAACATTTGGGTACACGTGTCCCTTCGGATCACTACGTTTGTATCTTTAGGGTAAATACCCAGTAGTACGAATCCTGGGTCACAGTGTAGTTCTATTTTCAACTTTTTGAGGAACCTCCATGCTGTTTTCCAGAGTGGTTGCACCAGCTTGCATTCCCACCAACAGTGTAGGAGGGTTCCCCTTTCTCCACATCCTCGCCAGCATCTGTCATTTCCTGACTTGTTCATTTTAGCCATTCTGACTGGTGTGAGGTGGTATCTCATTGTGGTTTTGATTTGTATTTCCCTGATGCCGAGTGATGTGGAGCACTTTTTCATGTGTCTGTTGGCCATCTGGATGTCTTCTTTGCAGAAATGTCTGTTCATGTCCTCTGCCCATTTCTTGATTGGATTATTTATTCTTTGGATGTTGAGTTTGATAAGTTCTTAATAGATTTTAGATACTAGCCCTTTATCTGATATGTCATTTGCAAATATCTCCCATTCTGTCAGTTGTCTTTTGGTTTTGTTGACTGTTTCCTTTGATGTGCAGAAGCTTTTGATCCTGATGAAATCCCAATAGTTCATTTTTGCCCTTGCTTCCCTTGCCTTTGGTGATGTTCCTAGGAAGAAGTTGCTGCAGCTTAGATCGAAGAGGTTGCTGTGTTCTCCTCAAGGATTTTGATAGATTCCTTTCTCACATTGAGGTCCTTCATCCATTTTGAGTCAATTTTTGTGTGTGGTGTAAGGAAATGGTCCAGTTTCATTTTTCTGCATGTGGCTGTCCAATTTTCCCAACACCATTTGTTGCAGAGACTGTCTTTTTTCCATTGGACATTCTTTCCTCCTTTGTCGAAGATTAGTTGACCATAGAGTTGAGGGTCTATTTCTGGGCTTTCTATTCTGTTCCATTGATCTATGTGTCTGTTTTAATGCCAGTACCATACTGTCTTGATGATGACAGCTTTGTAATAGATTTTGAAGTCTGGAATTGTGATGCCACCAACTTTGGCTTTCTTTTTCAACATTCTTCCGGCTATTTGAGCATCTTTGCTCTTAAAAGCCTTGGTTTAGAAATGTTCATACATTGCATTTACACTTAAACAACATGCATATTATTTTTATATGCTCACACCTAGATGCAAGAAGGAAGGACTAAAGGAATGCCACTGTGGGATAAAGCACAGACTTCAGTGGGCAGTTATTTGGGTCTTCCATAGTCTATCACTCTGTCCTCCAGAATACTCTTCTTCCCAAGGGAGATAACCCAGCATCCCACTTAGTACTATCTTTAACCCAAAGTCCAAGGATCTCTGGGTGATAAGTCCTCTATAAAGTCTTTACATTGAATGCACAATGGGGAATGAGGCTAAGACTATTAGAATACAAACTCCAGATCGGAAAAGGAGTGATAAATGCACGGTGGTTTCTGGTGCATGGCACCGGAAAACATTCTTATTCAACCTGCATTATATTCCCCATTTCATCCTATGGTCCTTTACTCAACTACTTGGAAGGTTATTTCCTGCCTGCTATCCTCAGACCACATCATTGCTGAGCATTGGAGATATATGCTCTTTTGAGGGCCATAGAACTTTGAAGCTCCCTTCCTGTTGTGCAAATTTAGCACCTCAGAGATTATTTTAACAGTCAAAGACCTTTTCAGATCAGGTCATGAATTCTTTGGCAGCATAACTGCCTCAAAAATGTAATAGACTTCTACCTTATTTGCTTCCTCATTGCTCCATGTACTAGTAAACCACACCCAAAGATCTTATCTGATCTAGTTTGTAAATCTGCTTGCTTGCTCTCTTCCTCATCTCTCTCAAAGAATTTTGATATCTTATTTCATGCTGAGATGAAAGCTAACTTGAGATACTGGCATCTTAGTTCTGTGACTACCTCTACTACAAGACTTTGTTTTCTATCACAGCCACCCACTCCCAAGATCAAATCTTTGAACTCTTCATACCAGTAGTTACCACCCTTCATAATCTCAGTTTCAAACATCCTTATATCTGACCATCTCAGTCCCTCTAACATTACAATTACAACCCTTCTACTTCAGTAGGACCTACAGATTCCTAATGTTAACCCCTTCACAGTATCCCTTAATTCCCTCATGTTTTCATTTCCATCTCTGTCTGACTTAGATTTCATGACCCCTCTTTAAATTCACTCCCTTATCTAAACCCTCAATTCCTTTGCCCCCTCCCATGTAGTTGTACTTCCCTACAAAACTTCATCCCTAGCTAAGTACAACTCTCTGCCTATTCTATGCCTGAATGAAGGCAGCTGTGAATTGTTGGAGAAAACATATATAATAGTTCTTTCCATTCAGAACCACTAATCTCAGTGGGGCCTTAGTGTTATCCCACAACCATGCTACAAATCCCTTGTCTGTTCACTAGCCTAGCCTTCTAGAAAACAATTTCACACCTTTTCCTCTTAAACCTCTAGGAACTCTGTGTCAATCTCTTTGTCAGCCTCTGACTTTTCTTCCTATTTCACTGAGAAAGTATAAGCGTTCAGAAGACAACTTTTAAAAGTTCCTACAGTAACATCCTCTTGCCTACCTGTCATCATTTGTGTTCATTTATTTGTTCAGCCTTTCCTTGTCATAATGTGGATGAACTGCCTGTGCTCCTAAGGTCAGCCCATCCATTTGTGCACTATATCTCACACATTCAAGCACAGCACTCCAGGAATTTTTTGTTTGTTTGTTTGTTTGTTTTAAGATTTTATTTATTTATTTGACAGACAGAGATCACAAGTAGGCAAAGAGGCAGGCAGAAAGAGAGGAGGAAGCAGGCTCCCTGCTGAGCAGAGAGCCCGATGCGGGGCTTGATCCCAGGACCCTGGGATCATGACCTGAGCAGAAGGCAGAGGCTTTAACCCACTGAGCCACCCAGGCACCCCTGGTTTTGTTTTTTTTTTAATTACCATTTTTCCTTCTCTACTAAATCATCTCCATCAGTATACAAACATTCTGTTATTTCTTCTGTCTCAAAAAATTCTCTCCTTGATCGCACACACCCCACCCTCCAGGTACTACTTCATATCTCTGTACCTCTTTTGCAAAAGTCCTCAGAACAGTAGTCTCTATTCAATGAATCTAAATCCTTGATTCTCATTCAGGCTTTTATTCCTACTCCAATTTTTTCCAAGTGATACCATTGAACTCCGTATTATTAAACAAATGGCTAATTCTCATTTCCACATTTACTTGATCTAACAGCATTGTTCATTCAGGCTGTCCTCCTTAAAACACTTTCTTGAGTTGGCTTTTAGGACACAGCATTCTTCTAGGTTTCCTCCCAACTCTCTGGATACTCCTCGTTAGTCTCCTTTGCTGGTTTTTCTTCATCTTTCCAACACCTTGTAAATGTTGGAGTTCCCTCCCATCACCAAGCTTAGTCCTTTTCAAAATCTACATTTACTCTTTTGGTGATCTCATCTAGTCTCATGGTTTTAACATCATCTATATGCTACCCTCCCTAATTTATATCTCCAGATAAATCTGCTCCCTAAACTCCTGATCTTTAAATCCAATCACCTGTGCAATGTCTCTACATGGATATTTAGTTGGTATCTCAAATTTAACATCTCCAAAACTCAATTCCCAACCTCCGACTTTATCCTTAAAACTATTTTCCCATCGTAGCTGTCTTCCCTCTTTCAGTTAAGGCTAGTTCCAGATACCATGGAATCAATTCATCATTCCTCTTTTTCTCTCGCACTTATGTATGAATCTTCAGCTAATTCCTCTGTTCTCCATTCAAAATATGCCTAGACCAAACTACTTTTCACCATCTCTTTCTTTTTTCAAAAAACCATAATCTCTTATCCACATTAGTTCAATGACTGGTCTCTCTGAATCTATCCTTGCCCTAATTTCTACCCCTTAGACTCCTTTTCTACTCAGCAACTAGTGTGATCCTATTAAATATGTCACATTTATGTTTCTCCTTCATTCAGGCCTTGTCCCCATAGCTTCCCAGGTTACTGAGATTTAAAGCAAAGTCTTAACAGTGGCCTTACAGGATCCTTCACTGTCCTGTCTAACTTTGACTACATTTGCTGTTACTCTCTCTCTGCTCACTGCACTCAGGTTATATTACCCATCTGTTGTCTGTGAAGGGATCCAGGAGTGCTCCTGCTTCAGAGCCTTGGACTTTGCTGTTCTCTCTGCCTAGAGTACTCTTTCTCCAAATGACTATGGTTTGATGAATAGTCTTCACATCTTTCCTCAAATGTTACCTTTTTAGTTAGGGCCTCCCTTGATTACCCATTTAAAATGGGAATCATGGTTACCCTAGCTGTTAGAGAATTTAGATTAGATTGGATCTCATTGATAGCAATTTTAACTTCTTCCTGGGCAGCTTTCACTTCTGCCCTAATCGATTCCATGCTGTCATTAATGATTTTCTCCAACCTAGCCATTGCCTGGGTAATTGTTACCCTGAATTCCCTTTCCGACATACTGTTTATGTCCATATCCAATAGCTCTGATGGAGAGGGCACAGTCTCTGAATTTTTCCTCTCTTAGGCGTTCCTCCTCCTAGTCATTCTGGTGAGAGGTGCTTGAGGGGATGTGTAGCTGAATATATCAACTGTGATCCAGGCAAGGTGCACCCTGGAATGCTTCTGAGCAATCGGAAGTCACTACCAAACAGAAAGAAAAAGAAAAAGAGAGACAGACAGACAGAAAACAAAAAAGAACACCCAACCCGAATGGGCCCCAAAGGTAAAGTTCAAAAGGTATACAAACAAAAACGGACAAACAAAAAGACTGACAAAAGTAAATGACAAGAAAAGAAAAAGAACCCAGCCAAAATGAACCCCTAGGATAAGATTTATATAATACCAGAACAAAAACAAATATACAGAAACACTGACAGAAGAAAAAGATGAGAGGGTAGTTATAAATCCTCAGTGTGGGCAAGGAAGGTTATTTTGATTCTTCCTGGGTATATCTTGATATCTTTGTTAAAGGACTCAACTTTCCAGAGATAAAGGGAGATTAAAACTGGTTTATAGGGGCACCTGGGTGGCTCAGTGGTTTAGGGCCTCTGCCTTCAGCTCGGGTCATGATCCTAAGGTCCTGGGATCGAGCCCCACATTGGGCTCTCTGCTCAGCAGGGAGCCTGCTTCCCCCTCTCTCTGTCTCTGCCTGCCTCTCTGCCTACTTGTGATCTCTCTCTCTGTCAAATGAATAAATAAAATATTTAAGAAAAAACTGGTTTATATATAGGGGTAGTGTTGGTTAGGGAAAGAGGATTACCTTGAAGCTTATATCTAAAAATAGAAAAGCAAAAGAAAAACATAGGTATATGTATGAAAAAAGTTCAAGTTAAAAAGTAATTATGGAATATGTTGTATTAAACTTCTCGTTGTAATGGTAACTAGGTTAAAAAAATTAACAAGAATAAGAATAGTGAGAACAAATTAAAAATAAAAGTAGTATCTATGAAATAATAGGTTTTAGGGCAATACCAGGAGCTTAATATCTTTTCACCTGATATTGGGGTTTTACAGTTTTATGGGCTTGTTCTTTTGGCTGGATTTCTGGGGGAGGGGCCTGCTACGTTGCTTTTCAGTCACTCTTGCTTGAGTTGAGTACTTCTCCTCCCTATCTAGGTGCTAGGCTCTGTGGAAACCGTTTTTTTGTTTGTTTGTTTGTTTGTTTTTCAGGCTTCTGTCTCAGAGAGAAGCATTAATCTGCTTCCCTTTGAGTTGTCCAGAACACACAGAATTTCCTTTTGCAAACTCCGCTGAGCTAGGCACCCTCCCACAGGCTGTGCATGTCCCCAACCACTTTCTCAGGGGTCACCCAAAGTGCCTACTTGTCTCGGCACCCCTGTGCCACTAAAACCATAAGCGATAATGGTCTGGGGAGCCCACTTCCAGTGGCAGCCTTTGCTGGGACTGCTGTTTGGGGTCCAGACCTCGCGAGAGATCACAACCAGAGATAGTACGCTGAGATTTTCAAGCCCAGGCTGGGAGTGTTCAGACTCTCGGATGGTCCTAGAGACCACTGGCTAGTGCCCGCATGGAGCTCTCTCAGGTGTGAGTAATCAAGGCAGAAGATAGAATTAGTGATCTAGAGGACAAACTGATAGAGAAAAAGGATCAGGAGGAGGCCTGGAACAAACAGCTTAGAAGCCATGAAAAAAGAATTAGGGAAATAAATGACACCATGAAATGTTCCAACACCAGAATTATTGGGATTCCTGGGTTGGGGGGGGGGGGGGAAGAAGACTAGAAGATATACCTGAACAAATTCTCCATGAAAATTTTCCCAATCTGGGGAATGGAACCAGTGTTCCTGTCCTAGAGGCAGAAAGATCCCCGCCCAAGATCATTGAATCTAGAAAGACCTCGAGACACTTGATTGTGAAACTGATGAATCATAATTTTAGAGAAGAGCTCTTGAGAGCACCTAGGGGGAAGAGATTCCTTATGTACAGAGGCAGGTCCATCAGAATAACATCAGACCTGTCCATAGAAACCTGACAAGCCAGGAAAGGCTGCAAGACATATTCAGGGCACTAAATGAGAAGAACATTCAGCCAAGAATACTTTATCCATCAAGGCTGACATTCAAAATGGATGAAGAGATAAAGAGCTTCCAAGACTGGCAAGGTTTAAAAGAGTATGTGACCACCAAGCTGGCACTACAAGAAATATTAAGGGTGGTTCTATAAAAGAAGAAAGAACCCAAGAGTGTCATAGAACAGAAATTTACAGAGACAATCTATAGAAACAAGGACTTCACAAGCAACATGATGTCAATAAAAATTCATCTTTCAAAATCACTCTCAACATCAATGGCCTAAACACTCTCATAAAATGGCACAGGGTTCCAAATTGGATAAAATGACAGGACCCATCTGTATATTGTCTACAAGAGACCCATTTGGAACCTAAGGATACATCCAAACTGAAAGTGAGGGGATGGAGAAGCATCTTTCATGCCAGTGGGCCTCAAAAAAAAGCAGGGGTAGAAAGAAAATATCCATCTGATATGGATTCTTATATCAGATAAATTAGATTTTGAACTAAAGACTGTAGTCAGAGATAAAGAAGGACACTACATCATTCTTAAAGGGTCTATCCACCAAGAAGATCTAACAATTGTAAATATTTATGCCCCCAATACAGGAGCAGCTAACTATGTAAGACAACTGTTAATCAAGATAAAGAGTCATATTGATATGAATACATTAATAGTAGGGAATCTTAACACACCACTGTCATTAATAGATCATTCAAGCAGAAAATCAGTAAAGAAACAAGAGCATTGAATGACACATTGGACCAGATGTACCTCATAGATATATACAGAACATTCCACCCTAAAACAACAGAATACTCATTCTTCTCTAGTGCACGTGAAACTCTCTCCAGAATAGACCACATAATGGGTCACAAATAAGGGCACAACTGATACCAAAAGATTGAGATTATTCCCTGCATATTCTCAGATCACAGTGCTTTGAAGCTGGAGCTCAGTCACAAAGAAAAGTTTGGAAGGAATTCAAACACTTGGAAGCTAAAGACCACCCTGCTTAAGAATGTTTGGATCAACCAGTAAATCAAAGAAGAACTTAAACAATTCATGGAAACCAATGAGAATGAAGGCACTTCAGTCCAAAACCTATGGGATACAGCAAAGGCGGTCCTAAGGGGGAATACATAGCCATCCAAGCCTCCCTCAAAAAAATTGAAAAATCCAGAATACACCAACTCTTTTTACACCTTAAAGAACTAGAGAATCAACCGGAGAATCAAATTAAGACAACCCCACACATAAAAAGGGAAATAATCAAGATTAGAGTAGAGATCAATGAGATAGAAACTAGAGATACAGAAGAACACATCAACAAAACTAGAAGCTGGTTTTTTTAAAAAATCAATAAGATTGATAAACCACTGGCCAAACTAATCCAAAAGAAAAGAGAGAGGACCCAAATTAATAAAATTATGAATGCAAAGGGAGAGATCATGACTAACACCAAGTAAATAGAAACAATCATCAAAAATTATTATCAACATTTATATGCCAACAGTGTTAAGCAACCTAGATGAAATGGATGCATTCCTGGAAAACTATAAACTTCCAAAACTGAATCAGGAAGAAATTGACAACCTGAATAGACCAATAGCTAGTAATGAGACTGAAGCAGTGATCAAAACCTCCCAAAAAACAAGAGCACAAGACCTGACAGATTCTCTGGAGAATTCTACCAAACATCCAAAGAAGAAATAATACCTTTTCTCCTGAAGCTGTTTGAAAAAATAGAAACAGAAAGAAAACTTCCAGACTCTTTTTATGAAGCCAGCATTACCCTGATCCCCAAACCAGGCAAAGATCCCCAAAAGGGAGAATTTCAGACCAATATCTGATGAATATGGAAGCTAAGATTCTCAACAAGATCCTAGCTAATAGGATCCAACAGTATATTAAAACGATTGCCCACCGGGGCCCCTCGGTGGCTCAATGGGCTAAAGCCTCTACCTTCGGCTCAGGTCATGATCCCAGGGTCCTGGGATCGAGCCCCACATCGGGCTCTCTGCTAGATAGGGAGCCTGCTTCCCCATCTCTCTCTCTCTCTCTCTCTCTCTGCCTGCCTATGATCTCTCTGTTAAATAAATAAATTAAATCTTAAAAAAAAAAAAAAAAACGATTGCCCACCATGACCAGGTGGGATTTATCCATGGGATGCAAGGGTGGTTCAACATTCACAAAGCACTCAATGTGATAGAACAAATCAAGAAAAGAGAAGAACCACATGGTCCTCTCAATTGATGCAGAAAAAGCATTTGACAAGATACAGTATCCGTTCCTGATTAAAACGATTCAAAGTATAGGGATAGAGGGAACATTCCTCAACTTCATAAAATCTATCTATGAAAAACCAACAACAAATATCATTCTCAGTGGGGAAAAGCTGACAGGCTTCCCTTTGAGGTCGGGAACATGACAAGGATGCCCACTCTCACTGCTGTTGTTCAACATAGTACTAGAAGTCCTAGCAACAGCAATCAGACAACAAGAAGAAATAAAATGTATTCAAATTGGTAATGAAGAAGTCAAACTCTCTCTCTTCACAGATGACATGATACTTTGTATGGAAAACCCAAAAGACTCCACCCCCAAACTACTAGAACTCATACAGCAATTCAGTAACATGGCAGGATACAAAATCAATGTACAGAAATCAGTTGCTTTCTTATATACTAACAATGAAAAAAATAGAAAGGGAAATTAGAGAATCAATTCCATTTACTGTAGCACCAAGAATCATAAGACACCTGGGAATAAACCTAACCAAAGAGGTAAAGGATCTATACCCAAAGAACTACAGAACACTCATGAAGAAATTGAAGAAGACACAAAAAGATGGAAGAGTATTCCATACTCGGATCAGAAGATTAAACATTGTTAAAATGTCTATACTGCCTAAACCCATCTATACTTTAAATGCCATCCCAATCAAAATTCTACCAGCATTTTTCAAAGAGCTGGAAGAAACAATCCTAAAATTTGTATGGAACCAGAAGAGACCCCAAATTGTTAAGGAAATGTTGAAAAAGTAAAACAAAACTGGGGGCATCACATTTCCTGATTTCAAGCTTTACTACAAAGCTGTGATCACCAATACAGGATGATACTGACACAAAAACAGACACATAGACCAGTGGAACAGAATAGAGAGCCCAGATATAGGTCCTCAGCTCTATGGTCAAATAATCTTTGACAGAGCATGAAAAAGTTTACAGTAGAAAAAAGACTTCTCTTCAATAAATGGTGCTGGGAAAATTGGACAGCTATGTGTAGAAGAATGAAACTCAAATATTCACTTACACCATACACAAAGACAAATTCGAAATGGATAAAAGACCTCAATGTGAGGCAGGAATCTATCAAAATCCTAGAGGAGAACATAGGCAGTAACCCCTTCGACATTGGCCACAGCAACTTCTTTCAAGATATGTCTCCAAAGGCAAAGGAAACAAAAGCAAAAATGAACTTTGGGGACTTCATCAAGATCAAAAAGCTTCTGCACAGCAAAGGAAACAGTCAACAAAACAAAGAGGCAACCCACGGAATGGGAGAAGATATTTGCAGTCAAAGGGCTGATATCCAAGTTCTATAAAGAACCCTTCAAACTTAACATACACAAAACAGATAATCATGTCAAAAAATGGGCAGAAGACATGAACAAATACTTCTCCAAAGAAGACATACAAATGGCTAACAGAGACATGAAAAAATGTTCATCATCATTAGCAATCAGGGAGATTCAAATCAAAACCACATTGAGGTACCACCTTACACCAGTTAGAATGGCCAAAATTAACAACACAGGAAACAACAAGTGTTGGAAGGGATGTGGAGAAAGGGGAACCCTCTTACACTGTTGGTGGGAATGCAAGTTGGTGCAACCACTTTTGAGAGCAGTGTGGAGATTCCTTAAGAAATTAAAAATAGAGCTACCCTATGACCCTGCAATTGCACTACTGGGTACAAATGTAGTGAAAAGAAGGGCTACCTGTACCCCAATGTTCATAGCAATAATGGCCACAGTTGCCAAACTGTGGAAAGAACAAAGATGCCCTTCAATGGGTGAATGGATAAAGAAGATATGGTCCATATATACAATGGAGTATACAATGGAGTATATTGCCTCCATCAGAAAGGATGAATACCCAAGTTTTGTATCAACATGGATGGGACTGGAAGAGATTATGCTGAGAGAAATAAGTCAAGCAGGGAGCGTCAATTATCATATGGTTTCACTTACTTGTGGAGCATAAGGAATAATACAGAGGACATTGGGAGATGCAGAGGAGAAGTGAGATGGGGGAAATTGAAGGGGGAGACAAACCATGAGAGACTGTGGACTCTGAGAAACAAACTGAGGGTTTTGGAGGGGAAGAGTGGGGGGGGGCTGGGCAAGCCTGGTGGTGGGTATTATGGAGGGTGTGTACTGCATGGAGCACTGGGTGTGGTTCATAAACAATGAATTTTGGAACATTGAAAAGAAATAAAATAAATAAAATGAAACTGGACTCTTACTCGGCTACCTTTTAGCCTCTAACCTTTCTAGCCTTATTTTTCTCCATAGCACTCATTACCATCTTATAACAAACAATTTTACTTATTTGTTGTTATCCATCTCTCCTCTATTAGAAAGTAAACAGCTTGAGGGCAAAGGTTTTTATTTGTTTTATTCACTGTGTTTCCAGTGCCTAGAACAGGCTCAGAGTAGATGATCAATAAGTATTTGCTGAAGGAATAAATGAGTGAATTAATATCTTCCTTCTCTCAATCTAGGAAATTTTCCACTGTATAGATCCATCATTCCCATGAGGAAACAAAAATATCTTTGTACATATGTTTTTTTAATGTACCCATGTATATCTTATTTACATTTATGTAAAGTACCCTCTAGATCATGCTTTTTTCATAGCAAATGTAGTGTTGTAACATACAGTATAGCTCTTCTACTCAGCAAATTCTGATTTGTATTAGAATATTAAACTAAATGAATTGCAGATATAAAAATAAGGATGAAGAACTACATTTTAAGTGCCCCTTTGTGGTCACACAAAGAAGCAGAATTGAGTCAGAATGTATTTTTGCTGCCAGTAATGGAGACTTGCTTTTAGTCTGCCAGGCATTAGTGTATCTACTGATCCAAGCCATATTTTTGTGCATTATGTTTTTTGTTAACTGCCAGCATAGTCCAGACATGTGTCACAAGTGTTTAGAGGACAGACTATGATCAATTAAGGATACTGTGCCTCAATGTGACCTTTATTTTTGGCTAATTATATGTTGATTGCTACTAATCAGCATCGTATTTGAAATGAACAAATTGGTCTGATAGAAGGAGAGAGTAAAGAGCAGTTGCTATATTGTATTTTAACAGCTCATTTGTGTCTGGAATGAAATTTGATGTGCTTCTCTTTAACAAACCACTTTTTTGCCATCTTAATTGCTTTCTTGTATACATTGCATACACAGCACAGTTAATATGGAGTATATATTGTATGTGTGTGTATTTAGGAATATAGAAATCATGGTCCCAACTCAGTAGTTCCTACTGTCATTTAAGGCCTCTGAAAGCATTAGTACTTTCAGTATTCATTTTATAAATCCATTTAAATCTACCCGATTGGGGAACTAGTAAAGTTATGTTTCAAACCATATTATTGTCAAAGTCTAAATGTAAAGTATCTTCCAATATGTTAAAGGTTTACTCAGTCAGCTTAGCTCCAATCAGAGTGAAATTTTGACATTTGTATTGATGATAACTTTAGCCATTTTAAAAAAAAAGAAAAAAAAAACAAAAACGTGAGCATCTTGGGGGCTTTGAATGTCCCTAAACAGTTCTTCGGCTTTTGCAGAAAGATACCTGTGAAATTTAAATATTTCCTCTAGAGATGTGAGTGTGTGTGTGTGTGTGTGTGTGTTCGCACGCGCGCATCTGTGCACGAATGTCTATGTATATATGAGAAACTGACAAAGAGAAAATACATACAGAGGTGTGAATGTGGAGACAGGCTGTTTGCCTTGTCAGAACTTGTAGAAGAAATTCGGTTGTTGCTGCTGCTACTACAAAACAACATTTACAGTGATATTTGACATATCCATTTAGTTTTCCACCTCTTACCTTAGCTGTGGAGTTGACACCAAATGTTTTTGTGTGCGGTAGAAACATGACCCAAATAATGGGGAAGAGCTGTCAGCTCAGCAGCAGTGTTTTTACCTAGCTGCCAATGGATTGAGCTAGAATCTGGCCAGTGAGAAGTTAACAAATTACAGCAGGCTTATGGAGCAAGTCAGAGCTGAGAGGCTTTCATAAGGACGAACCGAAGGTGGGGGAGCGAATGTCTATGGACTGCAACTCTGATGGCTTAATGGGATCTTTGTTTTCTGTTTTTTTAAATTACAAACAAAAGCAAAGCTGATAGAGTGTATCTTTTTGGATTCTGCTTTCTCTCTGTGCAGTTCCTACTTAGATTTCAGTCACTCCACAATGGCTCTGTGGACTACTAGCACAGTGACCTGGTTTGGTATTAATAGGCCCTCTAAGGTCATTAATGTAAAATAATTGCATTGGTGACCTCTCCGCCCACATTTGGTTGGTGTTGTTGGTAAAAGACTATAATAATGATTGCCACAAATAGTCCCAATTTTGTTATTTTCTTATAGTAATAAGTCCAATATTATATTTTGAGAATTGTTGAGAGTTTACTGGCATGGATAGTTATTAGGGGCATAAGTTATCAATATTTGGAGTATTTTTAATGACCATTTTATTCATATATAGAAAAGGAAGCAAGATTCTAGCCCTGAAAATACATAAACTATACAGGCAAAATTAATCTTGCAAAAAATTAATCTTGCATTATACTCTTATCTATTAGCTCAGAAACTAATAAGGGAATATTTTATTAAAAAATCCATCACTGTCCTGTGGTAGTGGTCACATGGATCTAAACATGATAAAATTGCATAGAAATGTATATGCATGCATGCACACGCGCACACACACACACACACACACACACACACAAATAAATGAGTGCATGTAAGACTGATGAAATCTAAATAAGGTTAGTGGGTGGTAACAATATCAATTTTTTGGTTGTGATATTGTTCTGTAATTGTGCGAGTTATTGCCATTGGTTAAAACTGGGTGGAATATGTTATTTCCACAGCTACAAGTAGATCTACAATTATTCCAAAATCAGATGTTAAAAACAAGTCTGTCATTGTACACCTATTATCTTAACACAAATCATTGTCAAAAGGCAAGAAGTAGAGATTGATAACTATTACATGAAATTTTATTTTTTACATAAATTAGAAAATTGATGTAAGTTTCTTAGATGGAAAATGGTGCTTTGCTTTGCTTGTGGTAGATAGCTTAGAAGTCTAATCTTACAGATACTTCCTTGGTTTATTCAATTCAGTTGAGTCCCCACCACTGTGTTTTCCTTTTCTTCACAGATCTGTGTCTCCAAGTGCCCAGAAAAGTTTCTAACCTACATGGAAATACAGTTTGCATACAGAACAAACAAACACTATTGGACATACTACAGCCAATTCTGCAAATCCCCTTTTGTTAAGCCTGTGAAGGTATGTGTTTAAGCTTAAAACTAGAGAAGAATTTAACTTTTGCTTCAATCTCAAGTGTAAGATGAGCATTTCTAATGGACAAGCTCCTAAATCATCTAGGAAATGATTATGTGTTATTCCATTAAGACACAAACGCACATGTACCTACAAATTTACACGCACCATTTATAGCATATCATTGTGTAGACTTTGGGTGTTATGCAAGGCTCTTAAGCCTGGTAAGTTAGCTCTAAGTATTCCCTGAAACCAACAAATTCTCTACTTGGCTGGACTTTGCCATCAAGATCTAGGAGCTAACTAATGTTACTAATATTACTAATTAATATTATAATTTCATTAATGTGGTGATGAAGATCCATGACTTAGTAACAAGTAGAATTTTACTTCCAAACCCAATTTGATAATTACTCATTTAATAAAAAATCCTCAAACCCTACCTAGGTTTGAGACTTAAGAAGGAACTCTAAAGCCCCGTTATATTAAATAGTATTAATGGCTTCTAACTTTGAGAAGATGCTGTTTTTCCGGAAAAAAAAAAAAAAGAAGAAGAATTAGAGACTCAAAATGTGACTAAGACATAGATACACACTTTCAAAAGTGTGTCTTGACTTCAGTTGGTTTGGTTTTATTATTGTTGATTTGATTGAATTAGTTAGGACATTTTAGAGCATTTGTCAAATAAGCATGTGTGTATGATAATGTTAAAATCACTCTTATAGGGGAGTAACACGAAATAATGAAATAATTATGGAGTTAAATTTTTGAAAGACACAATTTTTATACTGAGAGTAAAAGTTGTCATTACATAGCCTTTGAAATGTTAACATACTCTTCCTTCCATTTTAGACTCTCTCACAAGTCTTACTAGATGATGATTGTCCAACAGCAATTTTTCCAAGCAAACCATGTAAGTGGTTATTACTTATCTTAGAACATATAAGAAGTTACTTAATTCAGTTCCCTTAATTTCTCTGTTGACAAAATTGAAGCCAAGAATAGTTGTATAACTGGCCTAGTGTCCCAGAATTAATTAGGAGGAAACCAAAGCTAAAGCCCATACTCCTAACTCCAGCCAGAGATATTTCCACAGGAGATCTGTTAGTTTTGGGGTTTTGCTGCATCAAGATACACAGAAAAGATTACAAACTGATTTTAAAAGCCCAGATTGATTACTTGGTGCTCTATAAGCACATGTAAGCACACACAGACATAATCTTGCATACTCACCCCTGAATTCAGCCAAAGAGTTTGTTCCGAAGTTGCCTGGGGTGTGATGGTGGGACATAAACTTGTCCTATATTTTGAAATTTGAAATATTTATGTTTCTCTTAAAGGAATAGATATTTTATATTTTTAAAATTTATAAATTTTATTTAAAGTTTATATAAACTTTGTTTCATTTTCTTTTTTAAAAAGTTACACAGTCACTAATATCCCATTCCTACAAATGTAATCCTAACCCTAGAGAAACAATGTTACATAAAGATGACCATCACAATGCTATTCAGAAGAACTAAAAATAAAGAGGAAAAAAAAGAAAATAAAAAGAAATACTCTTATGTCCAAGAGCAAGAAAGTGCTTAAATAAATTATGATGTATTCATTAAGTAGAATATTTTAGAATTATTAAGTACTATGCAATATAATATTAATAAAATGTTATATGCATTATAAGAATGTATAAATTAAAATAAACAAAAAAAGCTATTCTAAGAAAAATATTGGAAAGAAATATGCCAAAATAGTATGGATATTTTGGAGATGGCATGACTGTGGGCATTTCCTCTCTTCTTTCTTTTTTCAATTAGAGTAGAAGGTCACGTACCATTTTCTATTTGAGTAGATAGTCAGGTATCATTGAAGTAGCTACCACCAAACACAATGCCTTACGTGCCCCTCTCCCTTTTCTTTGGGTCACCGAGAACCCTGATGTAAAGATGTAGGTCTTTCAAACAACTTCATTTTGCCAGAAAGCCCTGGGCAGCAAGTGTCGGTAGCCAAGAATAATGTTACAAAAGGATAAAAATGAATCCTTAGTCACTGAAGATATAATAGGCATAAGAATAAAAGACATCCCTGTCCTTACAAGTGTAGTTTGGTTAGATCACACAATATAAAATGTACACTGGGGATACAAAAATGAATAAGGCATAGTCCCTTGCAGTACAGTAAAGGAGACATTACAGTAAACATCACAGTCAACTTGTGTTCATTCTTCCAATAGGTAATTAAGTATACTACTTAATTGAATAGTATACAGCTAATAAAACTCACTTATTAAATAGTTTATGAAAGGAAATGAATAATATTTAAAAAAGAAACAGGGGAAAACCCTGCATTTATTTTATGGTTACAACTCTCAAAAAATTTTCTTGTAGAGAAAGACTAGAAAGAAATTCATCTAAAATGTTAGAGTTCATTGTGGGTGGTAGGCCTATGTATTGTTTTGTATTTTCCTTCTTATTTTTTCTACTTTTCAAATATATAATGAACATATTTAGGCACTGGAGTTAACTGATTGAATAAAATTGCCCAGAACAGGGGTGGAGGACTCTGTGGGTGGAAACAGTCCTATTTAAGGTATGGCAAAGGAAAGCATGCACAGAAAAACTACAGGGAGGCAGGAGAGAGCCTGGCTATGTAAGCCAAAGGAAGAGAGTTTCGAAAGACAGGGTTTGTCTACCATGTCAAAGACTCAGAAAAGTTAGCTCAGTTATAACAGCAAATATTGACTGAGTTCTACTATGTACCAAGCACTGTGCTAGATAATGGTTGAGTTCAAGCAGGATAATGACTAAAAGATTTTTGGAGGTTTTGGCCATTAAAGGACTATTGGGATCACTGGGAGGAAAATTTCTTTGTAGTGGTGGGGACAGCATGTGATTGGATTGAGAGGGAATAGAAGCAGCTGGTAGAGACTACTATGTCAAATTTGCCAGGGAAGAACCAGAAAAAGATGAGGAAGATACTGAAGGACTCAGCCTTATTTTAAATGCTCTAGGAGATGAAAGTAGGTAGACAGGAGATCACTTTAAGCCCAAAAAGTCAGGAAAGGCTTGGTAAAGACCTATTTCTTCTTTCCCTATATCAACTACTTTAATATTTTCAAACTTAAATTCCCTGAAAAGTGATGCAAATCTGTGATGCTTCCTGTAAGAAAAAATATGAAAATGATCCACTTCTGGTTTCTCTTCCCTCTTGATTTAAAATTGGGGTTTTAAAATATTTTTAGTAATACAGATATATAAAGAAGCAAGAATTCTATTTAATCAAAATAAGTATATAGAAAATTGAACAGTGAAGTAACTTCTGAGAAATTATGCTCGTCTACAAAGTGTGGGCCATTTTGATAGCTTTAGAATTTCTATTTCCAGTCCCTCCAAAAAAACTAGGTAAATGAGAAAGCTGGAAGACACAAATTATTAAGACTTCACAAATAAAAATTCAGTTGTCTTAATGGCCTGAAGTTTGAGCTAGTTCTTATTTCTCAAGAAATTATTCACTAATCTCCAGTTTTCAAGGTTTCAGTCAAGGAGTATCTAAATTTTTTTTTTTTATAAGAAAAAGTAAACTCAGGAGTGCCTGGGTGGCTCAGACAGTTAAGCATCTGCCTTCAGCTCAGGTCATGATTCCAGGGTCCTGGTATCGAGCCCCACATCGAGATCCCTGATCAGCAGGGGGTCTGTTTCTTCCTCTCTCTCTGCCTGCTGCTCTGCCTACTTGTGGTCTCTATCTCTCTGTCAAATAAATAAATAATTCTTAAAAAAAAAGAAAAAGAAAAAGTAAACTCAGGACATCTGGGTGGCTCAGTCTGATAAGCATCTGCTTCAGCTCAGGCGATGATCCCAGAGTCCTGGGATGAAGCCCCACACCTGGCTTCCTTCTCAGTGGGGAGTCTACTTCTCCCTTTTTTCTCCCCCTCCCCACTGTTGATGTGCCCTTTCTCTCTCTCTCTCCCTCCCCTCTCTCTCAAATAAATAAAATCTTTTATAAAAAAAGAAATAAACTCGGTCGTACAAGTAAATATAGCCTTTTTATTATAATTTTTTTACCATGTGAGATGTTATCAGTATTACTCTTTTTTAAAAACCCATGCTGTGCATATTATTTATTAGCAACTTGATGAATGTACCATGTGTAAAATAACAAGTTTAGAGTGTAGCTTCAGATTGTGATCATATTTGCTTTCTACAGCTGTCTTAGAATCATCAGAAAACCTTCTGACCATCAAGTAATGGGCAATTATCTATGTTGAGCAATATTCCTATACATTGTCTAGGAAGAATTTGATTACAAATAACAGAGAGCTTAAGAAAGGGAAAACGTTACATAGGAAAAAGTAGAAAAATGACTACCATAATTTTATTTTTTTTTTTTTACAGTTCTCCAGAGATGTTTTCCTGACTTCACTACTAAAAACGGCACTTTGACATTAGGAAATAAAACAACATTTGAAGACGGAAATGGAAAGACAAGAAATGCTATAGAACTCAGGACAGCTGCAAAGTATGTTTGTTTGCATTCTTATTTTCAGTTTGGATGAATCCTATTACTGTACACAAAACTAAAATTTCCATTAGGTTAAGGGTTATAGAGAAAGAATATGCATTATTATGAAATACATATGTCACCATGGCTTGGAGACCCTGGTGTGTATTTGTTAAGAAAAACAGATAAAGGAGAAACCAAAGTGAATTAGAAAGTGCAATGATGTTTCTTTAAATGGTTAAATCTTTCATTATCAACAGATATAGAAATGAGATCTCAGTAAGCATATTGAAAGACCTTAATGTACTTGTTGAAGGAACACAATAAAAAGATGCTTTTTAAATCACCATTCAGAAAAATTGACTAAAATAATGAAACTGCCAGATGTCTTAAAGGGAAGAGGGCCTTAAGAAAGTCAAGACAACCGTGGTAATGTTTCTACGTACTAACTACAAGGAAGTCAACTAGGAGGTCAATTTACTCTTTCCCTTCCCGGACACATCATGATGTTTCAGGTTATAGGGAAATATAATTCTCTGGGTGGGTACAGTCACATGTGTGCACAAATAAACAGAGTATCATTGTATAACTCAGTTGTTGAATTAAAAGTGAAACATAAAGATACTCTAAAAATGTTTTTCTCTTCCAAAGAGTTTAGCAGTCCAAGTAGAATACTATAGGCCCAGCATATTTCAAATGTAATAGCAACATGGATGGATTTCACGAATATAAATCTATGTGAACCAAATCACAAAATAATAGTACAAGTACAGTTCCACTGATAGAAAAATTCAAAACCAAGTGCAACTAAATTAAATTACCCTGTAATGCATATGCAAGTGGTAAAACTGGAAAAGAAAACTAGGGAGCCACTAGCACAAAAGTCAGGTTTGTGGTTACCTTAGTGGTAGGAGGAGGTGTTTGTAACTGGGGCACACTGGGAAAGGGACAACAGTGTTGTAATTACATAGTACATTCACTTCTGATAATTCGTCAAACTGGACAGTAATGATTTGTGCACTCTTCTGTATATGCTCCATGGTGCCTTCCTGCAACAGCTGTCAGAGAATTAGAAAAGGGAATTAAGGATGATGTTCACTTTTGATTCTATGGATTTTGTAAGCTAAAAAACTGATGTTATTTAAATTCATTTCTTATGGTGAGATTTCTGCAATATTGAGGACATGTCACATATGTTGAAAAGGGATCTGTTCACCATTCTTGAAAGCCACGTTCTCTGTGTGTGTAGCTATAGCTGCCTTTGTAGTATACCAAAGTGACATCTCACATATTGTGGTAGCTGGGGAAGGAGTGCCTCTTGATAAATGGTTTCTAAAAATATGTTTTGAACAGCATCTTGCAAAACCCCTTTTATCATAACAAGAACATTTCTGTTTAGTGGCAGTCAAAATAATTGATTTTTTCCTTCTTTGAATTCAGTCATATCAATAAAATCCTTGATGCAAGGGCAATTGGAATAAAAGTATTTGAAGACTATGCAACAACTTGGTATTGGATTCTCATGTAAGTGCAAATGTTGGTGTTTCTTCTCCAGCCCCATTTTATCCTTGTAGAACCCTTTTGTCAAACTCTCCTCAGGGTGTCTAGGTGGCTCGACTGGTTAAGCGTCTGCCTTCGGCTTAGGACATGATCCCAGAGCCCTGGGATCAAGCCCCACATCCAGCTGTCTGCTCAGTGGGGAGACTGCTTCTCCCTTTATCCCCCACCCCTGCTCCTGATCTCTCTGTCTCTCTCTCAAATCTTTAAATAAATCTTTAAAAAAGAAATTCCCCATTCATATTTGTGAATAAAAGTTTGACTCAGTTCCTTCTATATTCTTTTTCAGATAGGCTGAAAATGGGGTAAATATATTTGCAAGTATACCCAGTGCTACAAAAGTTATAAGAATGAAAATTTGAACTTTATTCATTAAATTCCCAATAAAAGTACTTGTATAAATATACTTGAAGTCATGCGGGGACAATATCTGTACTATGTTTGTTTGCTTCTTACTGTTATGTTACAGTGAACGTAGTTTTATTTCTCTGGGTCTCTTTTCTCATTTGTACTTCCCTTGACCTCCAAAGGATCACTCTTATTTTTTAACACATCCTTTCCACATGTTTGGTATCGTCATCACCAGAGGTCACTGTAGTTATGAAGAGCTGAAAAATATATATGAAAGAAGGGGATTAAGAATTTTTAGACATAAGATTTACATTCCTGAAAGGTATGGGAAAATGCAGTCACTCTATTGGAGCAGGTGCATGTGTCTTATATTTAAGGCTATTGTTACTCTCTGGCTCTTGTATCACCTTCTTATGCTGTAAAAGCATCTATGGTTCCCTAGTGATCAAAGAGCAAAGAGAAACCTCCTTCAGATAGTTATAAGGCCCTTTACAGCCTGGTCCAACTAGTTTCCCAGATTCATCTCTACCCGTGTTACTTGATTAACCCTATAGTCTAAACACATGAAATAACACACCCATTCTTAGACTGTCAAGTCCCCTGTTTTTGCACATTCTGTTCTCTTTCCTAGCACATCCTTCCTGCATCCTGGGCAACTCTGTCAAATTATTTAAAATCATCTTTTGTGTAAATTGTGAAGTCTTTCTTGACTTCTCCAGATATAATTACATTTCCCCCTCTGTGTTCCTCCTACACACACACACCACACACACATACAGACATGCCTACCATCTATATAGCACCTAGAATTGCATGTTATTTATCTGGCTCTCTGATAAACTATGAATTCTTTATGTAACTATCTCTAACTCATTTCTAATTTTCTACCTCCCAGTGTGGTCCTTAAAAAATAGATGCATAGAAGATGTGGGTTCAAGGAACAGTTAGAAAACCATGAGGGGAACAAGATAGATATAATATATATAATATATGTAATATAATATATAATACTTAAAGTCAAAATTGTTTTGTGTGTAAAATACTAGTGATTAGTTTGTAGAGCTATAAAACTAACTAGTGTTTTTTGAGATTTTACTCATTTCGATGCTTTGTCTTAAACACAATAATTATTTTCACTGTGTATCAGTATTTCAGGATCTCTCTCCATAGCAGAGATTGTAGTCTACACTTGACAGTAGTTAAACTTGTTCCCCTATTGTCAAACTCAAATATCATTAGGTAATTTGCATATTTCTTCTTTGTTTTGGCTTTTTAACTACTATCTGAAGAAGTATGCATTATGATAGACCTTTCTATTTACCTCACTCCCAACATACACTGAAACCCTCTCCACCCAGGCACAGCTCACACCACTAGAACATAAATACTCCTTATCTTCGACTCTTCTGGTTCTCCATCTATCTCACAAATATAAAGCCAAAGACTAATATGCTGCGGCTTAGTTTATTCAGTTACAATTGTAGGCAGGAATTAAAAACACAGAGATAAACAGCTATATTTCTTTTCTTCCCCCTGACCTTTTTGCTTATTCCTCTGGGGCTATGCCATAGAATAATCTTTCAACCATATTGAATATTTAAGCATTGAAGTATCTGTGATTTTAATAGGGAATGGCTTCTGGAGTTGAAAGCATAGGCTTTGCAAGAATTGTGACTTTAGAAGTTACTTTGATACAATGCTGTCATCTATCTAGTGACAGTACTTATTAAGATTTTTATTTAAAGATAATACTTGGAGACCATAAACTCAGTAAATCTACCAGGCAGTGTTTCTGTTAGGAAACTCATAAAGAGTATCAGAGGTATCAGTTCTTAATGGAAACATCATCCAAATTTCTAATCTTAATGAATTCTGTTTAATGAAATTACCTAGAAGAATTCAATATGGATTTAACCCAGATATATGGACTGGGGGTAGGGGGGTTGGGAAGTATCTCTAGTATTTCAAACTCCAGGATAAAATTAAAACCAAAAACATAGTCATGCTGCTGATTACTTAATAAAGTCATATGGCCCAGGAGATACAGAAGCTGTATCATGGCTCCATATAATGGCCCACAGATCACCGGGGACCTGAAATAGATGTCTGGTGATGTCACACATCACAAAATATTAAAAATAATTGGACTATAATAATGACTACAAAGCCATGGATTCAGGAACTGTGTGGGCAACTATTTTTCTTTTCTGCCCTGAGACTGCTCTCTTACTTCTAGATAGTTCTGTGGTATAAGGTTTCCTTCTGTTAGTATCATGGATATGTTTTATAATTTGTCACTTAGTGAGACATGTGGAGGGGAAAAAAGAAAATACAGCATGACAACTATGGCAGATAGGCCAAAACTGTAGGTTGAAGGAATTGTGTTTTTCTTTGATCAGACGTTGCTACTGGACTTCCATTTACTGAGGTGCACAAATTTTGACTCAGGTGTGAGGTTCCTAATGGTCCTACTCTTTCATATGAAAGTCTTAATGGAAACTATTGTTTGTACTTTTTAATATTACAAATATTTCTATAGCCAGTAAAATAGAATAATCTGAGAATTATTCTGAATAGAAATGTTGTATTGCTGTTAACTTTATGTTGTGTTTAGTACACTTGACCCCTGTGTGTTGTATACTTTTTCCTCTAGTGGCCTGACTATTGCCATGCTCCTTAGTTGGATGTTTGTGATACTCCTGAGGTTCATAGCTGGATTCCTTTTCTGGGTCTTCATGGTGGGTGTGACTGGAATTATAGGTTACGGTAGGTATCGCCCTTCTTAAAAATCACTAAGTGTCAAAATAGTCCTTTTCTTTCCAGTTGCCATTATCAATTATCAGAAAGCATTTAACTTGCAGTAGGTTTAATTATTTACTTTTTACCCCCAAAGTGTTAAATTGAGAAAAATTATTTAATTTTGCATATATTATTTTTATAATTTTATCTTTATCTTGAAAAAAAGTGCTATCAAAATGTTCTACACATTTTCCTTAGTGACCTTTGGTCCCATGCCTTATGGTTATTAAGATGGAGATAAAAAGAACACCATTTAGGTTAATGAAATGCATTTCAGAAAACTTATTTTATTCCTTTAACTTTTTTGTTTGATCAAAGGCTAGGTCTGTGTAGTTACAGAAGTGTGATCTCTTTTTCTCTTTCAATTTAGTAATTTTAATCCAGGTACAGTCACACTTTCTAATAGTTGGCCAGTACTCCATAATGAGGCATCACCCTCTAGAGGCAGGTATTCTGAATTACACTCTTTGGATGGAGAATTACTTTGTATCAAGTTTGAAATCTAACCAGTCACACAGTCCTCTCAAAAGCAGTACAGGTGCAGTGTGAACACCAAAAAAGGAACCGAAGTTTCTTCCAAGGAGCAGTGTAGCATTTATGGCAGCTTCCTTCAGGATGCTAATAAACATATGGGACCAATATATGAATGTTTGTGAGGTTTCTATTCAGGAGTAATTTCTCCTGCAATACCATTTGCATTGACAATGTACTTTTATGATAGCAGACACCAAAAACAGAAATTTCCTATCATTGTCACCTGAAGAAGAGCTTTACACATACCAATATAAGAATGATGTTGAATCCCTGGGTTGTGTGGTTAGCCAAGTTCTAATCCCATCTCCATAACGGATAACTGAGGAACTTTGGAAATGCTTCCTAATGATTTTAAGACCCAGTTTTCTTATCCATAACAGCACAGTAATGGTATATATCTCCATCTCACGAGGTTGTGAGGATTAACTGAGACAATGAATATAAGGCTCTTAGAACAAGATCTGAACAACAATAAACTCTCAGGATGTATGTGTTAGTTTATTGTTATTATCCTCCTTGTTATCCTCAATAGGTTTCTAGACAGCTTCAGGTCTCCTCAGGGTTTCCTTATCTGCTCCCTCTGTGCAGCTGCATGTGACAAGGTTGAGCCAGTCTGGTGGAAGAATCTAAGAACTGCTACCCCTTAATCAAAGACTCCCAAGAAAACTTTTTGTATAAAAGTCTTTTGTGTATGTTTCTGCTTGGAGCTCAAAATAAACTCTGCCCTTTACTACTGTATAGCCTCGGCATGTGATTCAGTCACTCTTATTGTCATCAAGAAGGGAAAGACAGTAAAGTCTGGTATTGATTTCAGTGACTTGTTGTAGGGGGAGCAAGAAAAATCCGAGATTGGCTATAGTTCAAGTTTGACAGTGGCAAGAAGGAGAGAGAGTGTCAATATATCAAAAACAGGTGAAGCAACCAATTTCAGCTCCCTGTTATCTCCCTAGGTAGTTCTAACTCAGCAGTTAATGGTGTGGCAAGTCAGCTTAATGCCATTCTTTGGGTGGGGATGTCCAGTTAGGCCGTGTAACTCACCTTTGCTACTGGGACAACTGATTTTCTCCGTATCTTGGGAAACCAATCATTTCCTACTAACAATACCCTATTTCCTAGGGCAAACAACATATGAAAAGGCCAGGCTATTTGTGGGCAAGTGCCCTTGAACATCAGTGGAACAATTCTTATTGACCAGAACAAGTTAAGATTTATACAGGAGAGGTCATAGAACAGTGGGATTACAGACATGGATTTGGATTTTGAAAAGGCACAGATTCATTGCACATTAACTATGTGATCCTCTGCAAGAACATGGTCTACTTAGTAGTTTCTTCAACTATACAATAGGATTCTGTGAATATCTTTTAAAATAATGTACATAAAGCCCTTTGAAAGAGGCTGTGTACATACTAATTGTTCAGTAGAAAGTCTCAGTTGTAGTTGTCAACACAGGAATGGTTGTTGAATTTTCTTGAATGCTTGTCTGCATCTATTGAGATTATCATGATTTTTATCTTTCATTTCATTAATTTGGTATATCACATTTATTTATTTATGGATGCTGAACCATCCTTGCATCTCTGGGATAAATCCTATGATGTATGATATTTTTAATGTAGTGTTGAATTCAGTTTGCTAATATGTTGTTCAGGATTTGTACATATATGTTCATCAGGGGTATTGGCCTGTAGTCCTCTTTTCTTGTGGTTTCCTTGTCAGATTTTGCTATCAGGGTAATGTTGGCCTTGGAAAATGAGTTTAGAAGTATTCCCTCCACTTTTGTTTTTTGGAAGAGCTTGAGGATGTTGGTATTAAATCTTATTTGAATTTTGGTAGACTTCACCAGTGAAGCTATCTGGTCCTGGCCTTTTGTTTGTTGGGAGATTTTTGATTACCAATTCAATTTTCTTAGTAGTAATTGGTCTGTTAGGTATTCTATTTTATCATGATTCAGTCTTGGTAGGCTGTATCTTTCTAGGAATTCATCCGTGTCTTCTCAGTTGTTGAATTTGTTGGCATATAATTGTTCATAGTATAGTTGAACTTTGAATATCATGGGTTTGAACTGCATGTGTCCACTTATATGCAGATTTTTTTATAAACTCAGTACTGTAAGTGAATTTTCTTTTCCTTATGATTTTCCTAATAATGTTTTCTTTTCTGTAGCTTACTTTATTATGAGAATACATAACACATATAGCATACTAAGTGTTAGGGGTTAATGTTAACTGTTAATCAGCTGCTTGTGGTATCAGTAAGGCTTCTGGTAAATAGTTGGCTACTAATAGTTAAGATTTTGGGGAGTCAAAATTTACATATGGGTTTTTGACTGCATTGGGGTAGGTACCCCTAACCCTCCTGTTGTTCAGGGATTGACTGGAGTCTCTTATGATCCTTTGTATTTCTGTAGTATCAGCTGTAACCTCTCCTCCTTTCTGATTTTGAGTCCTCTCTTTCTTGGTGAGTCTAGCTAAACACTTGTCCATTTTTCTCATCTTTTCAAAGAACCATCTCTTAGTCTTATTGATCTTTTGTATTGTCTTTTTAGTCTCTGTCTCATTTATTTCTGCTCTAATCTTTTTATTTCCTTCCTTCTAACTTTGGCTTTCATTTGTTCTTTTCTTTATACCTCAAGGGAGATATAACGTTAGATTATTTGAGACTTTTCTTGTTTCTTGAGGTAAAGCTGTGCCCTTATGAACTTCCCTCTTGAACTGCTTTTACTGTGTACCACAGATTTTTGTATATTTCTATTTTCATTTGTCTCAAGGTATTATTTTCCTTTTGATTTCTTCTTTAACCTATTGGTTGTTTGGTAATATGTTGTTTAATCTCTACATATTTGTGAATTTTTCAGTTTTCCTCATGTAATTTCTGGTTTCATACTAATGTGGTCAAAGAAGATACTCAATGTAATTTCTGTTCTTTTAAATTATTAAGACTTGTTTTGTGGCCTAACATATGATCTACCCTTGAAAAGACTTTATGTGCCCTTGAGAAGAATGTGTATTCTGTTGTTTTTGATGGGATATTCTAGATACATCTGTTAAGTCTACCTGATCTAATGTGTTGTTTAAAGGCTGATGTTTTCTTACTGATTTTCTGTGTGGGCGGTCTATCCATTTATGATCCCATTTACAGTTGCATCAGAAGAATAAAATAACTAGGAATAAATTTAACAAAGGAGGTGAACGTCCTATGTATTGAAAACTGTAAGACATTAATAAAAAAAGATTGGAGAAGACACAAATAAATGGAAAGATATTCTATGCTCATGGATTGGGAGAATAAATATTGTTAAAATCTGCATACTACCCAAAGTATCTACAGATTCAGTGCAATCCCTATCAAAATTCAAATTGCACTTTTAAAATAAGTGGGGCAGATAGTCCTAAAATTTGTATGAACCACAAAAAAACAAAAAACAAGAAACAAACAAACAAACAAAAAACACAAACAAGCCCACAAAACCAAAAATCTAAAGCAGTCTTGAGAAAGGAGGACAAAACTGGAGGTATCATATGCCCTGATTTCAAACTATATTACAAAGCTATAGTAATTAAAACAGTATGGTATTGGCATAAAAACAGACACATAGATCAATAGAACAGCATAGAGAGTCCCCAAATAAACCTAATCATGTATCAGTTTATGACAAAGGAACCAAGATATACAATGGAAAGGACATTCTCTTCAATAAATTGTGTTGGAAATACGGAACAGGCACACACAAAAGAATAAAACTGGACCATTATCTTACAGCATACACAAAAATTAACTCAAAATGGATTAGATACTTGAATGTAAGACCTGAAACCATAAAACTCCTAGAAGAAAACATAGGCAGTAAGCTCCCTGATATAGGTCTTGGCAATGATTTTTTTGAATATGACCTAAAAATTACAAGCAATAAAAAACAAAGATAAATAAGTGGAACTATGTAATCTGCAAAGCTTCTGAACAGCAAAGAAATCCCTCAACCAAATGAAAAGACAAACTATTGGATAGAGAAAATATTTGCAAATCAGATACCTGATAAGGAGCTAATATAAAGAATTCATACAACTTAGTAGCAAAAAAAGGTAAAGTTAAAAAAAATCAAACAACCCAACTTAAAAATGGGCAGAAAATATGAATAGATATTTTCTCAAAGAAAACCTACAGATGGCCAACAGTTACAAGAAAGGTACTCAACATCACTATTCATCAGGGAAATACAAATCAAAACCATGATATGATAACACCCCACACCTGTTAGAATGTCTATTATCAAAAAGACAATGCTTAAGTGTTGGCAAGGATGTAGAGAAAAAATGAACACTTGTGCACAGTTGGTAGGAATATAAATTGGTCCAGCCACTATGGAAAACAGTATGGAGGTTCCTTAAGAAATTAAAAATAGAAGGGCACCTGGGTGGCTCCGTTGGTTAAGTGTCTGCCTTTAGCTCAGGTGATGATCCCAGAGTCCTGGGACTGAGCCCTTCATTGGGCTTGCTGCTCAGTGGAGAGCCTGCTTCTCCCTCCCCCTTTTTACTCCCTCTGCTTGTACTCTCTCCCTCTCTGTGTGTATGTCACATAAGTGAATAAAATCTTTTAAAAAATTAAAAATAGAAATACCATCTGATTCAACAAGTCCACTTTTGGATGTTTACCTGAAGAAAATGAAAACGCTAGCTTGAAAGATATATGCACCTCATGTTCATTGCAACATTATATACAATAGCCAAGATATGGAAACAACCATCAATGGATGAATGGATAAAGAAATTGATAAAAAATGGATTAAAAAGAATGAAACCTTGCCACTTGTGACAACATGAATCTATTATGCTAACTGAAGTAAGTCAGATAAAGAAAAATACCATATGATTTTACTTACATGTGGAATCTAAAAAACAAACAAGCACAGAAACAGACCCATAAATATAGAGAACAAATTGGTGGTTGCCAGAGGGGTGGGGAGATGGGTGAGGTAGGTGAAAGAGATTAAGAGGTACAACAAGTCATGGGGATAAAAAGTATAGCATAGGAAATATAGTCAATAATGTTATAATAGCTTCATATGATGACAGATGGTAACTATACTTTTTCTAGTGAGTGTTTTGTAATGTATAAAATTGTCAAATCACTGTTCTACTAATATTATATTGTATGTTAACTATATTGCAATAAAAAATTAAGAATATAAAATTATAAAATCAAGCTTGTAGATACAGAGAACAGATGAGTAGTTGCCAGAGGCAGGAGGTGGGGGGTGGGGGCAGAAGAAATTGGTGAAATGGGTATAAATTTATTTAAAATCATTAACAGAAAGCTGCAGTTGCCATATTAATCAGACAAAACAGATTTAAAAATAAAAAGCATTATTAGAGATAGAGGGAATTTAATTTGCTTAAGATACACCGAACATTTAAAGAAGAATTACTACCTATTTTCTTGAAATTGTTCCAAAAAACAGAAATGGAAGGAAAACTTCCAAACTCATTTTCTGAGGCCAGCATGACCTTGATCCCAAAACCAGACAAAGACCCCATCAAAAAGTTATACACTGTGAAGAGTTTTGATCAAGAAATGATGCTGTAATTTGTCAAATGCTTTTTCAGCATCTATTGAGAATAACATATGGTTCTTGTTCTTTCTTTTACTAATGTATTGTATCACATTGATTGATTTGCAGATGTTGAGCCAACCTTGCAGCCCAGGAATAAATCCCACTTGGTTGTGGTGAATAATACTTTTAATGTGCTGTTGGATCCTATTGGCTAGTATTTTGGTGAGAATTTTTGCATCTGTGTTCATCAAGGATATTGGTCTGCAGTTCTCCTTTCTGATGAGGTCTTTGTCTGCTTTTGGGATCAAAGTAATGCTGGCCTTATAAAATGAGTTGGGAAGTTTTCCTTCCATTTCCATTTTTTGGAACAGTTTCAGGAGACTAGGTATTAGTTCTCCTTTAAATGTTTGGTAGAATTCCCCTGGGAAGCCGTCTGGCCTTGGTCTCTTGTTTGTTGGGAGAGTTTTGAGGACTGCTTCAATCCACTTACTGGTTATGGGTCTGTTCAGGTTTGTCTTCCTGGTTCAGTTGTGGTAGTTTATATGTCTCTAGGAATGCATCCATTTCTTCCAGATTGTCAAATTTGTTGGCATGGAGTTGCTCATAATATGTTCTTGTAATTGTTTGTATTTCTTTGGTGTTGGTTGTGATCTCTCCTCTTTCATTCATGATTTTATTTATTTGGGTCCTTTCTCTTTTCTTTTTGACAAGTCTGCCCAGGGGATTATCAATCTTATTAATTCTTTCAAAGAGCCAGCTTCTAGTTTCATTGATTTGTTCTACTGTTCTTTTGGTTTCTATTTCATTGATTTCTGCTCTGATTTTTATCATTTCTCTTTTCTTGCTGGGTTTAGGCTTTCTTTGCTGTTCATTCTCCAGCTCCTTTAGGTATAGGGTTAGGTTGTGTACTTGAGACCTTTCTTGTTTCTTGAGAAAGTCTTGTATTGCTATGTACTTTCCTTTCAGGACTGCTTTTGCTGTGTCCCAAAGATTTTAAACAGTTGTGCTTTCATTTTCATTTGTTTCCATGAGTTTTTAAAATTCTTCTTTAATTTTCTGGTTGACCCATTCATTCTTTAATAGGATGCTCTTTAGCCTCCATGTATTTGAGTTCTTTCCAACTTTCCTCTTGTGGTTGAGGTCTAGTTTCAAAGCACTGTGGTCTGAAAATATGCAGGGAATGATCCCAATTTTTGGTACCAGTTGAGACCTGATTTGTGACCCAGGATGTGATCTGTTCTGGAGAATGTTCCATGTGCACTAGAGAAGAATGTGTGTTCTGTTGCTTTGGGATGGAATGTCCTGAATATATCTGTATGTCCATCTGGTCCATAAAGGTCACTTAAAGCCTTTATTTCCTTTTATCTTTTGCTTAAGTGATCTGTGCATTTCAGTGAGGGGAGTGTTAAAGTCCCCTGCTATTATTGTATTATTGTTGATGTGTTTCTTTGATTTTAGTATTAATTAGTTTATATAATTGACTGCTCCCATGTTAGGGACATAGGTATTCAAAATTGTTAGATCTTCTTGTTGGGCAGACCCTTTAAGTATGATATATAGTGTCCACCCCGGCTTGCTTTTGATGTCCACTAGCATTGTAAGTTGTTTTACATCCCCTCATTTTAAATCTGGAGGTGTCTTTGGGTCTAAAATGAGTTTCTTGTAGACAACATATTGATTAGTTTTGGTTTTTTATCCATTCTAATACCCTGTGCCTTTTGATTGGGGCGTTTAGCCCATTTACATTCAGGGTAACAATTGAAAGATATGAATTTAGTGCCATTGTATTTCCTGTAAGGTAACTGTTTATATTTTCTCTGTTCCTTTCTGGTCTGTTACTTTTCGTCTCTCTCTTTGCCTAGAGGACCTCTTTCAATATTTCCTGTAGGACTGATTTGGTGTTTGCAAGTTTTTTTAGTCTTCGTTTGTCCTGAAAGCTTTTTATCTCTCCTTCTATTTTCAGTGACAGCCCAGCTGGATGTAGTATTCTTGGCTGCATATTTTTCTCATTTAGTGCTCTAAATATTTCATGCCAGTCCTTTCTAGCCTGCCAGGTCTCTGTAGATAGGTCTGCTGCCAATCTAAATTTCTACCATTTTATGTTACAGACCCTCTTGTCCCAAGCTGCTTTCAGAATCTTCTCTTTGTCACTGAGACTTGTAAGTTTACTATTAGATGAAGGGGTGTGGACCTATTTTTATTGATTTTGAGGGGGATTCTCTGTGCCTCCTGGATTTTGATGCTTGTTCTCTTTGCCATATTAGGGAAATTCTCTGCTATAATTTCCTCCAATATACCTTCTGCCCCTCTCTCCCTTCTTCTTCTGGGATCCCAATTTTTCTAATATTGTTTTGTCTCATGGTATCACTTATCTCTCAAATTCTCCCCTCATGGTTCAGTAGTTATTTCTCTTTTTCTTAGCTTCTTTATTCTCCATCATTTGGTCTTCTATGTCACTAATTCTCTCTTCTGCCTTATTTATTTATTTTTAAAAGATTTTATTTATTTATTTGACAGAGATCACAAGTAGGCAGAGAGGCAGGCAGAGAGAGAGGGGGAAGCAGGCTCCCTGCTGAGCAGAGAGCCCAATGCGAGGCTCGATCCCAGGACCCTGGGATCATGACCTGAGCAGAGGCAGAGGCTTTAACCCACTGAGCCACCCAGGCGCCCCATCTTCTGCCTTATTTATCCTAGCAGTAGCATTTATCCATTTTTTATTGTGCCTCATTAATAGCTTTTTAATTTCAACTTGGTTAGATTTTAGTTAATTTCTCCAGAAAGGGGTGTTATTTCTCCAGAAAGGGATTATCTAGTATCTGCCATGCATTTTTCAAGCCCAGCTAGCACCTTGATAATCATCATGCGGAACTCTAGGTCTGACATCTTACTAATGTCCATATTGATGGGGTCCCGAGCTGTTGGTACTGCCTTGTGTCCTTTTTTTTTTTTTTTTTTTTTTGAGGTGAATTTTTCTGCCTTGTCATTTTATCCAGATAAGAATAGATGAATTAAAGAATAAAATACTAAAAGGGTAGCAATGACCCCAGAAAAATATACACTAACCCAAATTGGAAGAGACCTGAAACCTTTGGGGAGGGGAGAAGAAAGGTGAAAAATATGTGTGTGTGTGTGGTGAATAGAACAGAGCCACACACTTGATTTTGGGTGTATTTTGGTCTATTAGAAGAAACTGCCTCCCAACATTTTAAAGAAAGAAAAACTTACATATATACAAAAATAAGTGTAAGCACAATGAAGGGATGGAATATGACTGTAAAGGTGAAACTTAAAAAAGATTCTAAAAAAGGAATTGAAAAGAAGTTGGTTGAAAAAAGAAAAAAAAAGAGGAAAGAATGTGATCAGGCTGGAGACTAGAACAAAGCCATGCATTAGATTTAGGGTATATTTTGAGCTGTTAGAAGAAACTATACCCCAAAATTTTAAAGAAAAACCTATATGTATTCAAAAAATAAGGCTAAATACAATGAAGGGATTGAATATGATTATAACAATGAAAATGTTAAAAAATTTTAAAAAGGTATTGATAAGATAAAGTAGTTAAAAAATAGGAATGAAGAATAATTTTAAAAAATAGAATTAAATTTTTTAAAAAAATTTAGCTTTGAAAAACTAAAGAATCATGGGGAAAATTTTCTATGTGAATTTTAAAATGAATTCTATGTGTTGCATTCCCCTAGCTCTGGAGTTCCGCAGTTCTCATTAATCTGTGAACTTGGTCTTTGCTGGATGTTCTTGCTGATCTTCTGGGGGAGGGGCCTGTTGCAGTGATTCTTAAATGTCTTTGCCTGTGGCAGAATTGCAGGCTAAGTAATCTGCTTGGGTTAGCTCTCAGGAGCTTTTATTCCCTGAAAATTTTCAGAATAGCTTTAGAGGACAGGAGTGAAAATGGTGGCCTCCCATCTCTGGCCCCAGAGCAGCCAAGAGCTCAGGGCCTCACAGTTCAGTGTGCCCTCAGAGAAAATCAGTTATTCCTGTCTCCCTGGTCTCTGGCTGCACTCCATGCTCACCTGGCCTGTGACTGAGGCCTTTGAGCTTTTGTATCTCTGGTACATGGCCCCCTTTGGAGTCTCCAAACCCAGCAGATTCCTGCAGCATGCTCCGGCACTGGTCTGGAGGAAGGAAGGTGTCTCCCTGGATCTGCCACTTGTGGGGTCCCTGCTTGAAGAGCAGTGGTTGACTATGCCTCAAATCATGGTTTAAGGTAACCCCAAGCTGAGAGCCCACTCCTTGGCTCTGTCTGTGCAGCCAGCTTCCCTGCTCCAATACCTGGGACTCTCAGACACCCCTGGTCTTTTTGTGACCCCCCCACAGGTCCTGAGAGCACACTGTCCCCTGCTTAGCCTCTGGAACAATGTCCCTCAGTGTAGCAGACTTCTAAAAGTTCTGAGTTTTTTGTTTTGTGCTCTGCTGCTCTACAGCTTGCCAGGAGCTGGCCCCTCCCCCCTTGGTTTATCGTCCCATATGTCACCTCGGATTCATTCTTCTGCACAGCCTGCCTTCCAGAAAGTGGTCACTTTTCTGTTCCTAGAATTGCTGCTCTTCTTCTCTTCAATCTCCTGTTGAGTTTGTAGGTGTTCAGAATGCTTTGGTAACTATCCAGCTGGCCCCTGGGATCTGATGATAATAGGTCTCCTACTTCTCTGCCATCTTGCTCTTCCCTCCAAAAACATTTTTTTGAACTCTAAAGTATTTTTTCAACTTAATCATTTTTACAAATTTGCTTCTTAAATTGATTGTATATCTCTGTGCTTCAAATTTCAAAAGGTATAAAGTCTATATAGTGAAATATCCTTTTTCTTCTATTTCTTGGTTGATAAGTTTCCTTCCCTGGAGGTAAAAAAATACATTGCTGTGTATCCTTCCAGAGATACTTTATGTGTATATAAGAAAATATATATAAAGATTATACTTATTATGTGAATTATAGCATACTTTTATGTCATTTTGTACTTTGCTTTTTTCACTTATCAAAATAGCTTAGTGATCATTGAATATCAGTATACTTTCTCTTATTTATATGAAAAGCTAGTATTCTACTGTATACATATACAATAATTTATTTAGCTAGTCCCTGTTGATGGACATTGGGGTTGTTTCTAGTCAAAAGGACTTTTAAAGCCAGAAGTCACCATAGTCAGCTGGGCAAATACTGGTAACATTTATTTTGAATATAGAGTACAGTTAGAATATTAGAGCCATATAAAATGTTTACTTTGTAAATATGAATCTTTCCTTTGTAGAAATGACCAGCCTATTCAATTTCATGTAGATATGTATAAGTGTATAGCTTATATTTCAGGAAATAGAATTTTATATTAGTCTGTCTTTCTTTTCTTTTCAAGGAATATGGTACTGTTACCAGGAATATAGCAATCTTCAGGGACGGCCAAATTCTCACTTAACTTTATATGACATCGGGATTCAGACTGATATAAGCATGTACTTCCAACTGAAACAAACGTGGCTTGCATTTAGTGAGTGGATTGTAAAAAACTAATTTTGTTAAAGTAATAATAATGAAAGAGAATCTTTGTCTAAAGGAAATCTTGGGTTGGTGTAACCTGTTAGATACACTTATCACAATGTCATTAAAGTAAATGTGTCTCTAATCTTTATAGCTAGAGTAAATGGCAAAGTCATCGAGGGGAATTTATTATATAATCTAAGAAAATAGTACTTTATAATGATGTCATACTATTTGCCTTCACCTTAGAATGGTTTGGATGTGGATATTTATAGCCATTAATTTGATACCCAAGAAAGGTGTTTTAAAAGGAAAAAAATGTTTGATTTTTTAAACTTGTTTTAAAAACAGAAAAAGACCAATGTTTTTTACAAGACTTTTAAACTATTATAGGAATTGAAATAATGAGTAATAAGTTCATATTTTTGAAGTGTTTATTCAAATTATTGAATTAGTTAAGGGTAATCTTAACAAAATTTTTTAAAGATGATTTCAGAGATAGCTTTAACTTATTTATATTTATATTTACATTTATTTATATAGCTTTAATTTGTTCCTAAAATGGTTTTATTGTAATATTCCTCCAGTTTCATGTTCTTTAATCAAGAATTAAAATAATATCTAATTACATGTTGCTTTAACGAAGAATTCTTCATATTGTTTAAGTTAGAGAGCCAAACAAGGCACTTCAAGGAGGCCTGGTAAGAAGCCCAGAGATTGCCTCAGAGATGATCAGTATTTTTTTTTTTTATTTATTAGTTAGAGAGAGAGCGAGCACAGGCAGACAGAGAGGCAGGCAGAGGCAGAGGGAGGAGCAGGCTCCCTGCCGAGCAAGGAGCCCGATGTGGGACTCGATCCCAGGATGCTGAGATCATGACCTGAGCCGAAGGCAGCCGCTTAACCAACTGAGCCACCCAGGCGTCCCAAGAGATGATCAGTATTTTGATGGGGGGCATCACAGGTCCACGTATGGGTCTCATCTCCATAAATGTGAAAACTTGGTTTTGCCACTTCCCCAGAAGTCTTCAGGCTTTCAAGGACAGGCTCATGTTATGTAACTAGTGTGCCTTTTTAGTTGTTTCTATACTAGGATACCCTTCCTGACCAAAATGCAGACCTATTCCATCTAGGACACTGCTTTCCTGTGAGGAACAAAATTAATAATGAGTAGCCTTTTTAGCAAAAGTTTTTGCTTTGAGAAATTTTACTATAGGTTCTTGGCAAGCTTGATGACCTAGCCTTGCACAGAAGCCCCCCACCAGATTCCTTTTGTCTGCCACATTCAGTGTTTCTCTATTTCCCTTGGGCAGTGTTGGATCAAAATGCCATATCCTTGTTCTTTGGCTTCCCACTTCAGTTCATGTGCAGATTAGTTCCCTCATTTAACAATTTTTTTTCAAATATGTTGCAGAAAGATTATTTCATTTGTAGCCATTTCTTTTTAATTATAAAAAGCAGGCGTCTTGGGACTCGTATCCTCACCATTTCCTCTGAATTTGAGTGATACCATACGTTCTCAGCAATTCACTTGCACTTACTGTCATGTCTAGAGATGATGAATCTCATCCATTATGTATTGAAACCTCTAGTTTTATTCTCAGATGCCTCTTAATTACAGGTTCTGTGGCCATTCCACTGTTGTCTCTTAAGGGCTTTCAACACAAAAATTATTGACATGATCAGAATCTGCCACTGAAGGAGTTAAGAGATGTCCTTTGAGGAAAATATAGAGTTTGCTTTTACTTTAAGTCTGGCAATACCAATCTTTCCTCAAATTAGTCCCCACTTTCACAACCCATTTATTGGACATTAATTGATTACTTACTCTGTGATTGGACAAAATTCTAGGTATCAGAGAGAAGGGCATAATGTAAAATTATACTCTTTGATGAAAACACTCAAAATAAGCAGAATTATACATATAAAAACCATTATTTTCATGAGTCTCAGATGTGTTAGGAGATGGTTCTATTCTCATTTCTCCTATGAGTTATCCCAATCTCCTCCTCAGAAGAGTTAGAGTTATATCAGCTTCTCTACAGGGTCTCAAAAAATAGATTTCAAACACAAGAAAAGGATATAATACATAAATTCAAAAGACAATAAATTTTCTCTGTTTTCGATATGCAATTTTGTATAAGCTTCATATGCAATGTTGTTCATCAATCCAATTTCAGAATATAAAATGATTCTGGGTATATCTCGTATTCTTAGGTTTGTCTGAAGATAATGATTTTAGCTTAATATGGCCATACCCCATAATTTTGGACTCAGTTTATTTTTTTAAGAGAATCAGATATGGATGACAACATACATAATTTAACTAAAAGAAGACGTGTGTTCGGTGACATCAGAATCTTAGTGGTGTAACAATTGAATGAAATAATGAGTGCCTGTCACTCAAAGTGCTCAGACATGAGCAGAATAACTGTCTAGCAAAGGATGTAATAGAGCAGGTTCTTTTGCAGGTGGGAATTTAAATTTCCATTAAGTTTCTTCTATAATTTCAGATTCTATGATTAGCAAGTGCTGTATTTCCTTAATTTTAAGATCTAGACTTTTCACTTTTCAACACATATGAAGTCAGGATGTATCTTATAATCAATGAAAAGATGAAAAATGAAAAATAAAATCCTTTCCTGAAAAGTTATTACTAAATTAAAGCTGTGTTTTAAAATTGAGGAAATATAGTGATTATGACCATTTGGCTTGAAGTAAAAAGAAACTAATTGAGGATAGCCAAAAAGAAAAGAAAATTGTAACAAGCTGGGGGCGAGGGATTGGTACTTATAAGAATATGGAAGTGGCTCATCGAAGTCAAAAAACCAGAAAAACAGTTGGACTTTCAAGTGTACTTGGATCCAGCAAACAGAAAGCCAGAAGAACTCAAGATTGCCTCTCTGCTGTGTTTCTTTAATACACATACACTTTATTCTTTTTTTGCACATTCACTTATTTCACATAAAGGTGACACCGTTCATTAAGTTTGTATAACTCGAAGTTCAAGAGGTCCATAACCTTCAATTCAAAACTGAAGTAGACTCCCTTAGTTCTAATCCTGAGACTTTTATTAGAGACTTTTATTGGGTTTACATCCTGATTCCATCAATGGTAGCCATGATGGGTAGAGTCACAAAATAAAAATGCGGCAGCCAAGAGCCTGGCCTGTCAGTCAGCAAGGTCAATTAATGAAGAGGTGTTGTGAACAGGGTGGGCAATTCAAAAAGTTTCTCCTGTAATGACTCTCTTACTCAATGAAGTGAAAGTGAAAACATCTGAAATAGAGCTGCCTGTAGCAGTCCTTCCTTCTCTCATTTCTACAAATGGTGTGAAATATTTCTGTAGATAAAATGAAGCCTGACCAGTTGAGTTGCTCAAACTCTAGCTAGGTGTTTTAACCTAGATTTCTTGGAGGTTTTGAAAGTGAATTTCTAAGATTAGCATTTTGGGAGATGTAGCACTGCTTAAATTACAGTGTCAGAATTGGGAGAATAAGTCATGAAACTCAGTCCTGACTTTTGCAGAGAAGTTTGTTTTTTGGGTTGATTTGAATCACGCACTAATATTTTTTTTCCTGTTTAAAGTGATAATACTCTGCCTTCTTGAAGTGTTTATCATCCTCATGCTGATCTTCCTCAGGGAACGAATCTGCATCTCCATTGCCCTGCTGAAGGAAGGGAGCAAGTAAGGCCCTGATGGAGAAACTCACATAACTTTTATCAGTCATTCACATCAGTCACTGCCTATTGCATAGATGTCCCCAGCTGACTTCCCCTTTAAGACTTGTTGAAGAAATCTGCTTTCCGTTCAAGAAGACTGAAGTTCAGACTTTGCCACTTAATTAGAAAGGTCATTCTAACAAATCCTTCAGTAACTCCACACCTCAATTATCATAGGATGAACTAAGGCTCAAACCTGTGTAGTGTAGGTATTAGCACTTTTTGAACACATTAGAATAACATGTGAAAGTATGATAAAGTGCTATATAAAGGTAACTTGTATTATATATTGTATTATTCCCCTGCTGAATCATATGTTAGTATTGATGATTGAGATCATTTGCCATAAATCACCATAATTCTATGAAGCTAATTATGTGCCATTACCATTTCTATATGAATGTCAAAATTTGCTTATAGATGGAATAATTGATCCTAGGAGCACCAGACTATACATTTTGTATCTACAGCTCTTAATTCAGAACACTTTATACCTGGAGCCTTTTTTGTTAAAAAATGCTGTAAAATAAACGCCAAAATTCATGCTGGAAGATAATGATCCCTACAAGTTCTAAACTATTCCGAAGGTCACTTGAGGTAATACTTTAAACCTTTGAATGATGCATGGAAGAAACAAAAAGCATTACTATCAAGCCAACAGACCATGCATTCTATTTAGAATGATGAAACACTAGGGGCACCTGGGTGGCTCAGTGGGTTAAAGCCTCTGCTTTCAGCTCAAGTCATGGTCCCAGGGTCCTGGGATCCAGCCCCATATTGAGCCCCGCTTCAGGCTCTCTGCTCAGTGGGGAGCCTGCTTCCCTCTCTCCCTGCCTGCCTCTCTGCCTACTTGTGATCTCTGTCTGTCAAATAAATTTAAAAAAAATCTAAAAAAAAAGAATGATGAAAAACTAAGTTATTAATGACCAAAGCCAAAATTATTTTAAATAGTCTGTAAGGATTATTTTAACAAAAATCTCATCTATAATAGTAATAGTACCACTTGAATCCAATGGTTTAAATAGTTAATAAGCAGTTTAAATTATCTCTCCTTTTCATAACTGAAACTCTATCATTAAAACTCTGATTTGCTGAGTTTATTTTTTAAATAAAATGATACTGTACAATTCACTGTAACTTGCCCCATTGTTACACGTGTGTGTGTGTGTGTGTGTGTGTGTGTGTGTGTGAAAGGGCCAATACAACTGTGACAATAAATTTTTTCAAGGGAAAGTTAGAGCTGGAATAAATTGGTGTGAGAATACAGGGTAAACATAGAGATGCTCTGTTTCATTAATAGCAGAATCTGGAGAAAGGAGGTGACTTAGCTCAAATAGTGAAGTGAACAAGGTAACAGATGCAAAAGGCATCTAAACTATGCCAGTACATTACATTAGAACTGGAAGGAGTTCCATCATAGTTCTTGGTGGTTATATCAAACAGTATTGGGCTTCCAGTGTCATATGCTGAAAAGACCATTCAAAGTAGGAACAGGGGAACTAGGATGGTGAACATTTCAGATACCACAACTTATGAGGAAATATTAAAGGAATGATTATACTGGAGTATAAAAGAATAAGGAGTTCCTTGAAGGGGTGCTATATGGAAAAGTGATCATTTCTTCTCTAAAAGGTAGTGGAATGAGTAACAGGCTAGCAGATAAGGAAGAACCTTCTAATATTTTGGTTGTTGTTAAGTGCTATCATACAAAAGTAAGTTTTTATCACTCCATATGGTCACCAGAAACTAATAAACATATTTAAAAGATATTACAGTCCCTTCTGTTCTTCCTGAATTAGGAAGGGATTCTCACATTTGATCAGATGATCTCAAGGTCTTCTCCAATTTTGAGAGTCTAAGAATCTTAACAAAAGGAAGAACTATGATTATAATGTATCAAATCTTTATGAGTCATACAGAAATAAACAAAGAGGAGAAGATTTAGGGTATCAAATCTTTGAGTCATACAGAAACTTGGGGGAACTTTGGGAAACTTTTGACAGTAATCAAATATGAACAATAAAAAAAGCCTTCTAATTACTAAAAACAAATAATATTTAAGTAAAATTTAAAAGCCATCAAAAAATTTAAAAATTTTTAAGAAAATGCCAGAATGATCAGCAAAAAAGAGTCGATGGTTATTACCATTATTCTTTTTTTTTAAGATTATTTATTTATTTATTTATTTGACAGAGAGAGATCACAAGTAGGCAGAGAGGCAGGCAGAGGGAGAGAGGAGGAAGCAGGCTCCCTGCTGAGCAGAGAGCCTGATGCGGGGTTCGATCCCAGGACCCTAAGATCATGACCTGAGCTGAAGGCAGGGGCTTAACCCACTGAGCCACCCAGGCGCCCCTATTACCATCATTCTTAAATAGGTTCAGCTTAAAGCTTATTTCTAGTTTTAGCAGGTAAAGATTTTATTGAGAAATTATACTCTGAATAATTTTAAATTTCAACTATTTTGCTTTATTTCAGAGCCATTGGATACCTCCCTACTACGTTAATTTATCCAGTTTTAAATTTCATTTTCCTCTCCATCTGTATTGCCTACTGGGCAGTGACAGCAATGTATCCTTTGGTAACTGACATCTCTAAACCTCACGTCCACACTACTATTCACACTACTACTATTGTGTCTGGTGCTTTCCATCCTAGAAAGACTAGGAACATTGTAAAAGTTTTTCATTTGTCTGTTTTTTTACAAAGCTATAAAAAAATCTTTGTCTACTTATTGAATTTCCCTTGCCCCCAGATAGGTCATGCGGTAGATTTTATTTTGTCTTCACATATGGTGCTTCTTCTTGACAATAACCTAAGGAAATTCCTTTGTATTTGACCATGAAGGGGCCACTCAGTGTAGCTGACCCATGTTATATTATTCCAGGTCTGAAAAAAGTGTATGAATTATTAAAAGATTAGAAGTTTTTTGAAGTTAATCTCTCTGCAGACTTTTGAGTTTTTTGCATTATTTTCTTGTCCATCTACTTTCCTTCTACCAGCAAATAGTTTTTCCTTAATAGGTTAACCCAGTTACTTGGCTACATCGGGGATACCTATATACAAAGTCATATCCCCAGAAAGGACATGTAAACATGAAAATACAACCTGTGACCCAGAGGTAAGTCAAAGAAACTCTCTTTTACTTACTTCAGTATAGCGCTGTACTACATTTCACCTAGCAGTTGTAAAAACCATTCAGAAATAGAGAACTTAATGGGAATCACTGTTAAGAAGGGCAGGGTGGATCAGGTGTTAGCAGGAGAGCACTGAAATGATAGGCAGAGTAGAGAAAAAGCACTGAGCCCATGGAAGAGGCAGGAATGGTTAGCAACAACATTAATAAATGTGAAATTTAATGGATGCAGAGTGGTAAACATATGAGAAAATGAAATACTTTACAGTGCTCATTAAGGAAAAATATAAAATAATGGGAGAGAAAACAGGAATAACAGAGGTGTCTGGGTGGCTCTGTCATTAAACATCTGCCTTTGGCTCAGGTCATGATTCCAGGGTTCTGGGATTGAGTCCCTTGTTGGGCTCCCTGCTCAGTGGGGAGTCTGCTTCTCCCTTTCCCTCTGCTCCCTCTTGTGCTCCTGCTGTTTCTCATGCTCACTCAGTCTCAAATCTTAAAAAAACAACTATATATTCAAAAAACTAAAATAGGACTAACAGTGGAAGTTAATGGGAAAAGAGTAGGACATGCAACTGAGGGTTACGAAAGAAGAGAAGGCAGGGAAGGTGTTATTTTGGAATGGCATTTCATACTATCTTATCTGTATTTTTTTTTTTTCTGAGTACAGATTTTTAATACAACTGAAATTGCCAAAGCTTGCCCTGGGGCTCAGTGTAACTTTGCTTTCTATGGTGGAAAGAGCCTGTACCATCAATATGTCCCTACCTTCCAGATTTTCAATCTGTTTGTCTTTCTCTGGCTTATAAACTTTGTCATTGCACTGGGTCAGTGTGCCCTTGCTGGTGCCTTTGCTTCTTATTACTGGGCCTTGAAAAAACCTGATGACATCCCACCATATCCACTTTTTACTGCATTTGGACGAGCCATACGGTAAGTTCCACATTCAATCCTACATCTGTCATCCCAGTTATGTTTAGTGTGCTTAAAATTCAGTCTTATGCTTATATAATTCAAGTGACAGAATACAAATGAGGTCAAAGTTATGACTGAAGATGCATGGATGTCCATTGCTTATGTCTGGTTTTATAGTCATAGTTTTACAATCCCTACCCAGGCCAACATCCTTCTAAAAACCATAAATTGCTGAAGACAAATAGTAGGGGAGGGCACCAAGATAAAAATTAAGAATTAACTGGGCTCTGTCTCTCCAATGCTTAGCCCAAACATTGTATTTTATGATGACAGGCTATTGGTATCATTTTTGTGGATGAAGGGCATTATAGATGTGTATCATTTAAAATCCTCTAAGGAGACCTTTATTAACCTGAATAAGGAAGTGTGATAAACCTTTTCTTATCCTTCTGCAGATCCTTTTTACCTATTAAAATTATTTAGCATCCTTTTAGTTAGTAATGAAGATATTTTAACTTTGATTCTCATTTTATCTTTGCTCAGATATCACACAGGATCCCTAGCATTTGGATCTTTAATTCTTGCATTAGTTCAAATGTTTAAATTCATCCTAGAATACTTGGACCGCCGTCTTAAAAGTAAGACTCTACAATTCATCTTTTCTCAGACTTCCTGACTTTTGTAAAAAGAATGGATTGGGGCAAGGAGTTAAGGAAATATGATGACTACAAGTTGGACTAGGGAATAAGGATGAAGTGGTCATATTGGGGATATGTTTGGAAGGAAAAGCCAACAGGACTTGCTGAGAGATAGGATATGGGATGGGAGAGGACGTGAAGAGAAGCAGTAGTGAAGAAAAAAGAGGAAAAATGTGTGATGCCATTTATTAAGATGTAGAAACCAGAAGAAGCAAATTTCAAAGAAGTGATGAAAAACAGTGTTTGAGGCATGTTGATATTGAGAAACTTGGTGGAGATGTCAGGTAGTTTTAAGTCTGAAGCTCAGGATGAGTCAGGATTAAAATATAAATATGGGTGTCATCAGCATAAATCTTTACACATAACACATATAGTTTACAAACTCTACTTTGAATGCACTTTGTTTTATTATTAATTGCCAAAACAGTCTTCAAACAGAGCTAAGTTGGACATTCACAGTTTTATGATTTTAAAAATTAATATCAAGCTACAGTAATCAAACAGTGTGGTGCTAGCATAAGGACAGACACATAGAGCTGGAATAGAATAGAAACCCAAAAATTAACCCTCATACATAAGGCCAATCAACAGGGAAAGGACAGTTTTCTCAACTAACATTACTAGAAAAATGGATATCTACCTGCAAAAGAATAAAGTTGGACCCTTACACAATATACAAAAGTTAATTAAAAAAATGTATCAAAGACTTAAAAGCTAAAATAAAAGTAAAACTCTTAGAAGAAAGCATAGGAGGAAATCTTTAGGACATTGGATTTGATGAAGATCTTTTAGCACAGGTAATAAAAGAAAAAAACAGACTTTATATACATGCACAAAGTTTGTGTATCAAAGGACACTATTAAGAGAGTGAAAAGACAACCCATAAAATAGGAAAAAATATTTGCAAGTCATTTACCAGATAAACAACTAATATTCAGAATATATAAAGAGCTTCCACAGTGGCAAGATGATGGAAGAACAGGGGACCATATTTCATCTGGTCCCTTGAATTTAGCTGGATATCTGTCAAACCATTCTGAACACCCATGAATTCATCCTGAGATGTAAAAAAAATATATCTGGAACTCTACAAGTAGAAAAGCAACTGTATTTTGCAAGGTAGGAGGTATGGAGACGTCAATCTGCAGGGAGATATTGGAAGATAAATGAAGGGAGAGGGATCCTCCCTAAGCCAGCTACTGGAAAATGATACAGCCCCAGAGGACAAAATCAGAAACCTTAGAAATCTGCTCCAGTGAGCAGATTTCCTGTCTGAAAGGGGCTCGGGATAAAAAGAGCAAAATTCTAGGTGGGTTGTTGTGGTCTCAGGATCCCAGGAGTCACAGAATAAATGGGGTGTCTGAACTGGTAGAGTGCCCAAGCAGTGGAGTGGGGAAACTGGTTATAGTCAGTGAGCCCAGGAGGGGACTTTCAGCCCAGGTCACCATAAACTGCAAGCCAAGCTGGTTCGGTGACCACTCTGCCTGAGCACCCTGAAAACAACTGGAACACGTGGCCATTTGCCTTACCCCAGAAGGGGCCAAAAGGCTGCACCCATGACTGAACAACAATTCTCAAGGTGGCAGCCCTGGAAAGGACAGTAGGGTGACACCCAGCAGTCCCCTGGGAGCAGTGGAGCAGGGTATGCACCTGAGCCCTCAGCTGCACTCAGTCACTGGGCAGCGACACAGGCCACTTGGATGCCTGCCAGGAGGATTACAGTGGGCATGCACTGCAAGAGACTGTGGAGATGGGCACACACAAAAGTGAAGACTACTTGTCCCAGTGGGTTTATTGAAGATGGGGGACTACAGTCTTTCAGCTCTGGGGCTGCGGATCTGGGCACATCTAAAGAGGTGCAGAAAGCCTCTAGGGAACAAAAGCCACACAGAGGACCAGCTTACACCGAGCCCAGTCCCCTGGTAAAGGGCCATGCAAAATCCAACCACACAAAGACCTGAGAAGCTACACATCAGGCCCCTACCCTAGAAGATAATCTGGAAGAACAGGTACAAACTAGGTTACCAATCCCACAAGACTGTAAAATTCCAGAGCCAGGGGAAAATAGTTTATTGAGCTTGAGGTTCATTCTCATGATTTGGTTATCTTTCAGTCTAAAATTTTCTATTTCTTTTTTTTTTTTTTAACTTTTCCCCATTTCAACTAGTTTCTTATTTTATCAACTTATTTATTTATTTATTTATTTTTAAGATTTTACTTATTTAGCAGAGAGAGACACAGCCAAGCAGGGAGAGTGGGAGAGGGAGAAACAGGTTTCCCATCAAGCAGGGAGCCCAATGTGGGGCTCCATCCCTGGACCCTGGGATCATGATCTGAGCCGAAGGCAGATGCTTAATGACTGAGCCACCCAGGCACCCTCCCAACTTATGTTTTTTTTTTTACAGATTTTATTTATTTATTTGACAGAGAGAGAGAGATCACAAGTAGGAAGAGAGGCAGGCAGAGAGAGGGGGGGAAGCAGGCTCCCTGCTGAGCAGAGAGCCCAATGCAGGGCTCCATCCCAGGGCCCTGAGATCATGACCTGAGCTAAAGACAGAGGCTTAACCCACTGAGCCACCCAGGTGCCCCCCCTACTTATGTTTTTAAGTCACTTTTTAACTTTTATTTTTTACATATATGTTTAATAGATATATGCTTCATTTAATCCTTATCTTCACTCTATTCAATTTTATTTTTGTATACAGACAAGTTCCACTTCCTTTGCAATTTTGAGAGGTAGTGTCTCCTAACACACAGCAATTATAAAGTTAATAGGCTATGGGTACCTGGGTTTCTCAGTGGGTTAAGCCTCTGCCATCGGCTCAGGTCATGATCTCAGGGTCCTGGGATTGAGCCTCGCATCAGGCTCTCTGCTCAGAGGGGAGCCTGTTTCTCCCTCTCTCTCTGCCTGCCTCTCTGCCTACTTATGATCTCTGTCTCTGTCTCTCTCTCTCTCTCTCTGTCAAGTAAATAAATAAAATCATTTAAAAAATAAAGTTAATAGGCTTAAAAAAAAAGCTTAAAAGACAATAGAGAATTTCTAAGTGCAAAATGAGATCTACTCAGGCCAAATTTAAAAATGCTGTAACTGAGATGCAGTCTAAATTGGATGTTCTAACAGCTAGGGTGAATGAGGCCAGAAGAGAGAATAAGTGATCTGGAAGACAGGCTGATAGAAAGGAAGGAAATAGAGGAAAAGAGAGAAAGACAACTTAGAGCCCATGAAGAAAGCCTTCAAGAATTTAATGATGTTTTGAAATGAACAAATGTCAGAACTATTGGTGTGCCTATAGGGAAAGAGAGAGAGAGAGGGCCAGAGGGTATTGAGCAAACTGCAAAGTTTAGAGAAAAAGAGAGACCAGCTCGAGAAAAGGGAGTTCCTTACCTACAGAGGGAGGAACATCAGATTAACATCAGACCTAGCCACAGAAGGAGCTGGCATAATATATTCAGGGTACTAAATGAGAAGAACATGCAGCCAAGAATTCTTTTTCCAGCAAGGCTATCATTCAGAATGGAAGGAGACAGAGAGAGCTTCCAGGATAGGTGGAAACTGAAAGAATATGTGACCACCAAGCCAGCCTTGCAAGAAATATTGAGGGAAATCCTGTAAGAGAAGAGAGACCCCAAGAGTAACATAGACCAGAAAGAAACAGAGACAACCTACCCAGAAATAGGAACTTTACAGGCAATACAATGGCATTAAAGACATATTTTTCAGTTGTTACTCTGAATGTAGATGGGTTAAATGCTCCAATCAAAAAATACAGGGTATCAGATTAGATAAAAAAGCAAGACCCAGCCATATGCTGTCTATAAGAGACTCATTTTAGACCTAAAGACACCTCCAGTCTGAAACAGAGGGGAGAGCCATTTACCATGATAGTGATCCTCAAAAGAAAGTTGGGGTAGCAATCCTCATAATGAGACAAATTCAATTTTATTTTTTATTTTTATTTTTTTTAAAGATTTTATTTATTTATTTGTCAGAGAGAGAGAGCACGAGAGCGATCACAGGCAGACAGAGTGGCAGGCAGAGGCAGAGGGAGAAGCAGGTTCCCCGCTGAGCAAGGAGCCTGATGTGGGACTCGATCCTAGGACGCTGAGATCATGACCTGAGCCGAAGGCAGCCGCTTAACCAACTGAGCCACCCAGGCATCCCGACAAATTCAATTTTAAACCAAAGACTGTAATAAGAGATGAAGAGGGACCTTATATCATACTTAAAGGGTCTATCCAATATTATCTAACAGTTATAAATATGTATGCCCCCAGCATGGGAGTAGCCAATTATATAAACCAATTAAGAACCAAAGTAAAGAAACACATTGATAATAATTTATTAATAATAGGGAACTTGTACACCCCACTCACAGCAATGGTCAGATCATATAAGCAGATCAACAAACAAACAAGAGCTTTGAATGACACACTAGACCAGGTGGACTTCACAGATATATAGGGAACATTCCCTCCTAAAACAACAGAATACTCATTATTCTCAAGTGCACATAGAACTTTCTCTAGAACAGATCACATACTGGGTCATAAAATAAGTCTCAACTGATACCAAAAGACTGAGATTATCCCCTGCATATTTTCTGACCATAGTGCTTTGAAACTTGAACTCAATCACAAGAGGAAATTTGGAAGGAACTCAAACACTTGGAGGTTGAAGAACATCCTGCTAAAGCATGAACGATCAACCAAGAAATTGAAGAAAAACTTAAATGATTCATTGGAACCAGTGAAAATGAAAACACATCAGATCAAAACCTATGGGATACGGCAAAGGCAGTCCTAGGAGGAAAGTACATAACCATCCAAGCCTCTCTCAAAAAATTAGAAAAATCCCAAAGATACAAGCTAAGCTTACACTCAAAGGACCTAGAGAAAGAACAGCAAATAAATCCTAAACCAACAGAAGAGAAATAATAAAGATTAGAGCAGAAAACAATGAAATAGAAACCAGAAAATCAGTAGACCTGATTAACAAAACTAGAAGCTGGTTCTTTGAAAGAACTAAAAGAGCGATAAGATTCTGGCCAGATTTATCCAAAAGAAAAGAGAAAACCCAAATTAATAAAATCATGAATGAAAGGGGAGAGATCACAACCAACACAAGGAACTAGACAATTATAAGAACATATTATGAGCAACTAGATGCCAACAAATTAGGCAATCTGGAAGGAAGAAATGGGTGTATTCCTGGAAACTTTTGAACTACCAAAACTGAAAAAGGAAAAAATAGAAAATCTGAAAAGACCAATATCTAGCAAGGAAAAAGAAGCAGTAATCAAGAATCTCCCAATGCATGAGTCCAGGGCCAGTGGCTTCCCAGGGGGAATTCTACCTAACATTTAAAGAAGAAATAATACCTATTCTGAAGCTGTTTCAAAACATAGAAATGGAAGGAAAACTTCCAAACTCATTCTATGAGGCCAACATTACCTTGATCCCCAAACCAGAAAAATACCCCATCAAAAAGGAGAATTACAGACCAATATCCCATCATCCCTGATGAACATGGATACCAAAATACTTACCAAGATACTAGCCCATAGGATCCAATAGTACATTAAAAATATTACTCACCATGACCAAGTGGGATGTATTCTTGGGATGAAATGGTGGTTTGATATCCCTAAATCAATCAATGTGATACACCACATTAATAAAAGAAAAGGTAAGAACCATATGATCCTCTCATTTGCTGCAGAAAAAGCTTTTGACAAAATACAGCATCCTTTCTCGATTAAAACTCCTCACAGTGTAGGGATAGTGGGTACATACCTCAATATCACAAAAGCCATATGTGAAAAGCCCACAAGAAATATCATTCTCAATGGGGAAAAAATGAGAGCTTTTCCCTTAATGTCAGGAACATGACAGGAATGCCCACTCTCACCACTATTGTTCAACATAGTTCTAGAAGTCCTAGCTTCAGCAGTTAGACAGCAAAAGGAAATAAAAGGCATTCAAGTTGGCAAAGAAGTCAAACTCTCACTCTTCACAGATGACATGATACTTTATGTGGAAAAGCCAAAAGACTCCACCCCAACATTGCTAGAACTCATACAGAAATTCAGCAACATGGCAGGATACAAAATCAATGCACAGATTTCAGTTGCATTTCTATACACTAACGATGTGACTGAA